>VUQG01016181.1:9497-52711 GCA_015106755.1 Etia nguti | reverse complement strand
AACAGCAACCTGGAAATTAACTAGATGAGCCAAACTGAAACTAGAACACTAATGAATACAAAATGATACATTAACCCCACATACTGGGTCACACGACCCAGTACCGTGACAACCAGTACATTTATATAAAGATGCTTTTTAGTATCTCCTATGAAGGCATTAATCCATCCATGTTGGCGTTGCCTTATACAAGAATTATTTCAACATCTCTCAGTCTGGTTAATAGTTTGGACTACTATCCTTTTGTACTTACCACTGCTGACTGGGAGAACCCAACAAGTCTTGTTATTATGGAGATGCTCTGACTGAGACTTCAATGAGTCATCACAATGTTATGACTCACTGTTGCATGTTAAATGGTATATAAATAGCTTTAGCTATTGAACAAAATACATAGTTAAACACTAACATCATGGTTATAGGACAAACAGCTTGATTGCTATTCCCTGAGTAATGACTGAGTACTCAGTCCTATTAACTATAAATGATTCAGTTCCAGTCATACAGTATACAGGATTAAATGGAAGATAAAACAGTGCCATATTCCAGATGTGCGGTGGTTGTGACGCATCACCTGCTGTCAAAGCGGAAGACCTGTGGTTTTTTGATGTTCTGTTCCACCCACTTATTCAGCATTTCAGCACAGCCTTGTCTAAAAATACTTGAAAAATGAGTAAAACAAACTCACAAACAAAACCGTAGCCAGTGCCTTTCCAAAGGGACTGGGTAATCCCTGGACATCTGTTGGTGAGGCATCCGCAGAGATGGGCCTGTGGAGAAGAAAGTATGGTCTGTGTTTTTGGCCTTTGCCTTGCTTGTGATGATGATGGGCAATATCCTGCGCAGAACAGTAGGAGCTGGTTGGACTAATGGCAGCAAAAGCAGTTACAGAACACAAGGAGATCTTTCAGACATGGACACTGCCTTGACTCTGTTTTATACCAAAACTTTCTGTTTAGAAATGTGAATTAAAGAAAGGGGATTTTTTTCAAAGACAGATAAATGTTGTATTTTTGTCATTTCTCTCCATGTTTTTTCTTTTTCACACACACAAACACATAATAAATAACCACAGACAGACAACATGCAGAGAAGCAAGAGACCTGTGCTTTTTGTGCACATCACTGTCACTGTTCTTTTGCACACTGTGACACTGGACTTTGTTTACATGGTAAGTACTGCGACAGAAACCAACACTTAAAATCCAGATCAGGAGGCAGGAAATCGTCTGTTTACACTTAGTATAAGTATAGCTATACTCTATGCTACATTCTTCATTTACAGGGAGCAGATATAAACAAGAGAATAGCAGGATGACGTGCAATTTGAAAACTCTGAAATTGTGATAAATCACATGATGTGAGAAATGCTTTTTTGGTGTACTTTATTTATAGTGAAAATATGATACAGTGTATATTAGTATGTTATCTTAATAATATATTTAGTTGTTAGAATGCAATTATATCAGTGAGTCTTGTGAAACAGTGTATCTTAAGTGTTTTTGTTTGTTTGGCTCTCCTCCGATGGAACATCTGGGCAGTCTATGGGAAATAAGCTGTCTACCCCCACACATCCTCAATTGTCCTTGTCCGTGAGGAACTTAGGCGAAATTTGATCCACCCTCATAAAAAATAATTATTTTATGTATCTTTGTTAGGCCAGATATGACTTTATTTTATCTCAGCACTGTGGCCCTTGAGATGTTTTCCAGACTGTGCATTTTCTATGGATAGTGTGTCAGTGGGAGATCCTCTGATTATTCCTTTAACTGTCTAACTTTATCTGCAGTCGAGATCAGCAGCACTCCCTTCCGAGTTGACCGATGGTTCTCTAACATCTCTTTAAAGGCAACCGGAAGTCTTGGAGCAAGACATATTATATTTTATGACATGACCACTTAACTTCAGCAATGTGGCTTCTTACATATTTTTGTAGCAAAACATTTTCCATTTCCATTTGTAATCTGAAGCAGCTGCTACGGTTGTTGTGATGCCTGGATTCATAACAATAGCTTGTTCCATTGTGAAAATATTGTAATTATTCCTAAATATGTCAAACCATTCCAGGTCTCACTTCTAGGTTGTTGTGTACATTTCTGTAATTTGTACTGATATAAATATAAACAACTACATGTATAATTGGAGGCTATTCTATCTCATTGTGGCATTCAGTGACATTTACATGTGCTGGAGCTTGATGATAATGATAAGCAACATGACCCTGATGTTACACTAAAATGAGAAGCCCTTCATTTGTTTTGTTGACACACGTGAGGTAGCTTTGTCACTTTTTGCTGCTTCCACTGAATATATTTTAGGACAATTCAACGTCACCTGCACGTCAGATGTGGTTCAGTAGCACGCGGCTGGTGAGGTTGTGAGGCAGCAGATGAGATTGCTGATGCTGGCAGGACATCACGCAGCCCGTTGTTTGAGTGAGCTCCAGCATAAATTAATGCAAATGTAGGTGTCCACAGAAGGGGCTGCATGGGCATCACACAGCTGGTTCAGCTTTGCTACCTGCCCAGGTCCAGACAGTATTCTTTATTTTTCTAAATTGTGGGAAAAAAATATACTCTGTTAGCCTGTGTCATAGTCAGAAGGTTCAATAACCACTCAATAAAAAAAGGGAAAAAGAAAAGAATTTCTGGCAATTACTCCGTGGTTCAGACTTTACAGGGTTGCTATATTAGTTATAGTGTTTTTATATTGCTTAACAAACCTTACTTCTAAGTGTGTTCCTTTTTTCCATTCTGTATTTGTTTCTCTCAAGCAATTGTGTTTACATCTGAACTCCTCTTTTCCATTCAAGGCTGCAATTAGGTCAGTTAGGTCATGGCACCAAACAAACAAAAACATGAGCCTTGCAAAACAGCAAAACACTCTGGACAGCAATTTACCGCCAGCATCATAGTAATTGGGTTAGACACACAAAGGTCTAGGCCCACAGATCACGCCTTGTTACTCCAGATTCCTTTTTCTGATTGGATTCCTGCCCTTTTACATTTAGTGAGAGGCATCAGTGAAGATGAGGAGAACATCAGTGGTTTCCATTTACAGTCTCACTTTAGCTTAGAGAGAAGCCACTCACAGGTCACACAATGGTACCCTGCTTCTTTGCGACCCATCTACACTACTATTTAAGGAAAGTGGGGACTCCAGCCTTTTAACACCCATATAAGTGTGGAAATGGCAGGATAGCTCACAGGTTAAGTGTACTTGTGAACCACTACCATTACAGATAATCATTTATTAAATCTCCATTTGCTGTCTAACTTTTACTGTAATCAACAAAAGGAAAAAGAAGCACAAAAGTGAACTGGTTCACACCACTAACCCTCACATGGATGACTGACAGAGGCCAAATATAACTTTATTTTATCTCAGCACTGTGGCCCTCGAGATTTTTTCCAGCTGATTTCTTCTCACAAAGCTCCCTGTTATTTACTTTTTGCCAGTCTCATGTGTATCAAAATGCACAGACAAGGAGCTGCAAAGAGTCCTTTGCGGGAAAACGGTTCCATCATTGGATCCTCACCTCTCTCCATCTGTCCCACAGCCAGCCTCTGAGGGATGGCTGAATGAGTGTTTGAGACAATGTGTCCAGGATCTTCAGGATTTAGTCAGGATGGGGATTTGGGAGACACAGAATGTACACTTGTCAACAAAGGTGCCACCCATCATCGTTTTACATGAAATATAATATGATAGGTGCACAGCCTCATATTGGGCGGTTTTCCCTTAGTGGGTGCTGTTTGGGGTGAGTGTCCAGACGGTTACTAACTCTTGTCTGCCACCAGATCTACCTAGGGGTATACTTTGTGAGATAGTCCATCTAGAAAAAAAAAGAAGAGCAAGTTTAAAAAAGGCTATGAGGCTAAAGAGGACATGAAACATTGCGTTTATAACGGCTATCATGGAGCAGATGTAACTGGATTTAAGAAATAAGTGCTTAAAAATAAAGTTTTCAAAACATGTTTAGTGCCATCTTCTGTCAGTATGGAACGTACCCGTGGGGAGTCTCCTTCACTCACATTTGAGCTTCGCTTTTCCTCACTTCTAATATGAAGTAATCCAGTCCAGTGAGATGATGTGAGAAAAAAAGGTGTCCAGAAAGTGTGGCATCTCTTCCTCAGAGCTGCGTTTTTGGGTTTTTTTTTTCATCGCACACTTCGACCTATTTTTCCTGTGGACATACTGCTGATGGGATTCCCGGTTCCCGTCGTGCTAGAATGAAACTTAGATAACTACACGACACCACAAACATAACTATGTACTGAACTGTTTGGATGTGCTTGGGCAAAGAAGTATTATTTTATTGCATAAAATAGCAAGGCTCACATCAGCTGATTGCGCCGCTGGGTACAGCTACCAGGGAAGCAAAAGGAATTTCTGACTCCAACTTGTCAGTTCAGATAAACAACCTGTCACCTGACTCAAACAGGCTCTCCTCCACACTGTCCTCAAGTGCTTTACAAACCCGAACATTACAGTTTACAGGTGGATTTTTCTGTTTGAGTTCAGCTAGCCAAACAACGTAGAGCAGCTTACTGCTAAAGAAACAGAGAGTTAAAGTGAACAGTATATCCTCGCTTTCTTAACATAAATCTCATTGTTGCAGCGAGGGGCAGCACAAAATTTATCCCCTCAAACTGATTTTAAGTTTTAGTGTCCTTATTTTCCTCTGAGTTATCGATTCTATCACTAATTAGCTAGCATAAACTAATGTGAGTCTATTAGCCGCAACCAACCAACCAGCCACATGACGTCACGGTCCGTACTGAAAGAAGATGGCTCTAAACATGTTTTTAAAACTTTGAGCACTTATTTCTTAAATCCAGCTTCACAGAGAGTGTTACATATTTGTCAGGTTTTGAGAGCAGGGCTCTATGATGTAAATTAGGCTTTTTATTATATGTGTTGCATTTCATGTCCTCTTTAAGTCTAGTCTAACTCTGGTAACTGACAACCTGTCTCTTCTGGATTGTTCGACCATGAATTAATTAATGAACACGGGAGTTCCCTTGAGCCTTGGCGCAGGCATATCCTGCTTTTTAAACATCTAGTTTTCTTGGAGTCATACTTAATCAAATGGCAGTGGTGACAAAAATCTGTGGAATTTCACAAGTGAAGGATGAACAGAAAGACAGTATCATCTGTTTTTTATGCCCTCTGACTTCCTGTGTTCTGTGTGTGTGTGTGTGTGTTTATATATTTATGTGTCTGCCCCATTAAACGGGCACTTACAGGACCAGTGATGTCCATAAGGCCTGTGAATGAGCTCTCTATCTTGAATGTTGATTTGCTGGAACTGGGTAGCATGCAGTTGTCACTTATTACACAGAAGTCCGCCCAGTAGAGCATGTCTGGCTGGCTCCAGGAGATCAACTTGTCATTTCTCTCAAAATGGAGAATGTGAAGATAAGACAGGAAAAGGGGTTTGGAGGAATAAGTGGAAGAAAAAGAAAATAGAATATTCCATGCCTCATTCAGCTGTACAGTAGCTGGACTATATCCCTCTAAACAAAAGGAGTAATGTGTCTAATGCTGAGCCAGAGGCATGAAAATAAACTCCGAAATAATGCATGAGAGTAGAGACTTTGTAAAAAGAAGAGTAAATGACAACAAGGACTGAATGCAACATGATATAACCCATAGCAGGTCCGACCTCAGATGAACAAAACCACATCATATTACACAGTTTCATTACAGATTTTGTAAAAACTCGACCAAAATGTAGAAACCGTGAGTGAAAAACCATGTAAACCCCATGATTCAATAGCCTGTAGAATCACATTTTCAATCACAAATAACAGTAATTATAGTAATTACTAGTAATTAAATAGTAATTAAATAAAAGTAATTATTTTCTCTATGACTTTTTTAAGGTTCTCAAATATTGAAGCAATATTGTTCTCCATAATATTGCTTCAGTTCTTCAGTTTTGCAGGTATTTGTTTATGCACAGCTCTTTCAAAGTCCCCCTGTAGCAGTGGTTCTCAAACTTTTCATAGTGAGTACCACCTCATAAAGTACATGGCTCTTGAAGTACCACCCCTATGACCCACATTAAAGTACAGTGGTACAGGCCTATTTAACACCACATACAGTTTACACGAGAAAATTTTATTTCTTATATGAATGTTATTTATTTTAACTGTCATAAACAGGATGTGACGATTGATAATAATAACAACTGTACTGCATTAAAACACGCAGGTAGGATATCCAATCTTTAAGTGATGACCTGATGAATCCTGCTTCCGGGATTTAATCTGAACATGCCCCTAAAAAACTCAGTCGGTTTTTATTATCGAGTAGAAAAAAGTTAGCTTTCATCCTCCAGCTTCACTGTGTTTATGTTATGCTAACATAGCTGTGTAGCTAGCCACCACGCAGCACATCATTATATACCAGCTAGTCCAACTTCAGTAACCCTACCACTGCTGTTTAGTTTTCTGTCTTCATTCATGTCGGAAGTGATAGCAGAGCTGTACGTTTTAGTTTTTGCTGTGGCGGTTAAGCTGCCGGATTTTTGGCTTCACAACCCTCCTTCATGGTTCGTGCACGTCGACACTCAGTTTGCTCTTCGTGGCGTTTCAGCCGACGACACAAAATACCACCATGTGTTGGCCTCTCCGCTGTCCCCCCGCCGTGTGATGACCCTCCTCTGGGATCCCCCCACCCAAGGGAAATACACCGCTCTCAAGGCGCTGCTGCTGTGGCGCTACTCCTTCTCTGACGCAGAGCGGGCCGAGAAACTCCTCTCTCTCTCTTGAGCTCACGGAAAGCATGCTGTCCTTGCTAGGAACGGATGATGGCGGATTCCTCTTCACTCACGTCTTCCTCCGACAGTTGCCGGTGCAAGCTGGCCTCACCAACTCCCCGCTGCTGGCCGCGAAGGATTACCGCTCACTCGCAGAAGAAGTGGATCGCATTCTCCTGGCTACCAGGAGCTTTGGCACCCAGGCGATAGTTCCCGACTCACCGACGGCATCTCCCGTCAGCGGTGACAGCGCTATGCCGCCTTTGCAGTTTTAAGGCCCAGGGAAACGAGCCCGCCAGCGCTCTGTAGTAGCCACGACCGCTGGCGATAAGGAAAGGCTGCTCTTCATAGAAGACTCACGCTCAGGGAGACGTTTTCTGGTCTAGTCCGGCTCCCAGAAGAGCCTCGGGAACTCTCGTGTCGTCTTTGCATACCTCCACAATGGTATATTATTTAATCTTTTTTTAAAAATCGGAGATTTCCCGCGTACCACCAGAGAGAGCCCACGTACCACTAGGGATACGCGTACCACCATTTGAGAATCACTGCCCTATAGTATTTCAGGTTGAGGTCTGGACTTTGACTGGGCCATTGTTTTCTTTTTCATTCTGTTGCTGATGTGCAAATCCGTTGCACGATCCCAAACTGGGCCAAGCTTTATCTGTTGGACAGATAGGTTCACATTTGACTCCAGAATACTCTGGTATGTAGACATGGTTGACTTAATAACTTCAAGAGGAGTTTGTTTTTTCACTAAATGTAGTTCTGTGCTTCATGGCCAAACATCTGCACTTGGGTCTTGTGTCTCATAGTTTATTCAGCTACCATGTTCTTTTTAGAGAGAAGAGGCTTTCTCAGAAACATTTCTAAAAAAGCCATACTTGCACAGTCTTTTTCTAATTTTACTATCATGAACTTTAACATTTAACAACTTTAACTGAGGGCTGCAGAGTCTGAGATTTAGCTATTGGGTGTTTTGCAGTTTCTCAGAACACTGCAGCATCATGGCTCAGTGTATTATGTCATGTTTATAGGTCATCAAAAGTTGTATTTAAACGACCTGCTAAGGACCAGAGTGTTTTTAATATGTCCTAATACATAAAACCTTAGAATTTAAAGAGGGTATACTTTCTTTTTACAATGACTGTGTATATCTGTTTTAATCAGAAGGGACAACAATGGATATTATTGCTGATAGTTCTGTTAGGGCTTCGAAACAGATATTTGGATAAAAAGAACACCAAAACTGAGTCATATGTCATAGTCATCATCCACAGACCCTGCCCTAAGGTGGAAGCTTAGGAAATAACAATGCTGAATAATGTTCTGACTCAGCACTGAAACATAACGTAAAGGGCAAATGCCATATTACAACTGTGAATTACTTGTTACTCAGTTGATCAGGCTATGAACTAATGGTATTACAAGGGGATTATTAAGAGACAGATTCATTTTTTATACTGTGATATCCCAAGGCATAATTACATCATTTTAAGGTCACCAATGAAAATCAATTTTTTTCTACCTTGCTAACATTTCCATATTTTGTTCCATGTTGTATGCTGGAAGGCATATCAGGAGTGAAACAAGCAGCCGTTGTGTCTGAGCAGTTTTACCTTGGAACTCTAGTGGACCACGGTTTCAAAAAGAGTCAATGTTTTATAAAAGAATAAATCGAATCAAAATAACACAGCATTATGAAAATTAATTTCCCTTTATCTTCCATAATTCATTGTTATTGTTTGATTCTAAAATCTGAAAAAAAAATTCTAAATGTTTTCTGATTTGATATCATGTACACATTCATATTATTGTCAGTTTCAGTTTATCTGGCATCATATCATTTAAGCTAGTACACTGAAATTAGATTATGTCAAATTTCAGCTAGTACACTCCCTCACTCCCAGAGAATAAAAATACAGTCAATACAGACAATTTGTATTGTACTCTACATATACCAAATCCAATGAATCCATTCTAACTGATCTTACCTTCTTCCTTTTCTGTTGACTCTGAACTCTTCATGGGTGCAGTACAGGTATGTACAGTGAATGTAAATTTGGGGTTTAGTAAGCTAAGTTCAGGGTTTACCCTGTGTTTTCATGGTTCACTTCTTACCTGGGTACATCACCAGGGTAACTCATGCTGCATAGGTATTGCTAAAGTTAAGAGATCATCATGTGCAAAATCACTGCCTACTGACCAATCAATTCAGATGCATTAAGTATAAGTAAGATGCTTCATAGTTTTCAAGGGTGTCTGAAGAATTATTGATTTGTAGGAGCAACTTTAGGCTACTCCTTTACCCCCATTGTTTGCCAGCAGTTTTAGAGCAGTATTATTGTTTGTTAAGGCTTTAAAATTGCAATACAATCCTAAAACAGAGTGCCCAAGCTGTGTTGACACTATATAAAATTTGCAAGCAAGCCTCCTTACTGCTTTTAATTATTTTTTATATTTGTGCTTTACTTGCTGTCAGACCATTTAATACAACCAGAGTTGCAGCTTAAAAATTAAGATTAAAATTGCCTCATATGCTACTGGACTATCTGCATCAAGGAACACAATGCAACAGTTATAATTATAGATCTGAACCTTAACAATGTGCTAGCAATACTGGCTATGGATTTTACTATGATTAACTTTAAGCAGCTTTCTGTAACATGAGCAAAAAAATGTCTCTTTTGTAAACAATTTTTTTTAATGCTTGTTGTGTTTTCTGTTAGGTTATTACTCTTACTTATGACCTCCTTGGAGTGTTAATGCAGATGCATGTCATTATATTCTTAATATAATTTCAGTTTTTTGCACTCATCTTGACCACTTAGCCTCTACAACAACAGGCACTTTATCTGAATATGTATAGTTTGGGTCAGAATTTCTAGCTTTACTAATTTTTTTGTTTCTCGTAGTGGTTTCACTCTAGATTGTTCACAATTCCTCCAACAGTCCTGTTTTGAGCAAATCCTTTATGCAATGATCAAAATGATCCTTCTGCAAACGGATTGATTTATCCGTGGAGGTGCTGTCCTCCCTCTGCAGCATCACCATTTTCCCCACTTGCATCAATCATGCTTATGTCCCATAATGCAATCAAAAGCTTAATGGCAAACACAGCCCAGTGGCACAATGCTGATGCAAGACATTTTTCTTGCTGGCATAAGTGGACACATAAATAAACGAGTTAGGGTAATCAGGGAATAGAGATGGTTGTAGCTCGGGGAACATGTGTGCTTGTGTGCACGTCTGTGCATCTGTCTGCAACATCAGGCAATTATCGATCACATTCACAGTTGCAAGAACGTGTCGGGCAACCTGCTGGCTAGTTTGACAGGCGTCCTTGTCGGCCTAATTCTTCTTTTGCAGCTTGTTTTTCCTTCTTTTCTTTTCCCTCACGAGGGTGCAGTACCCTAGAGAGATGTTCATGTGACAGGTGTCCCAACTGATAGGGAAAGTGCGAAGACAAAGCTAAAATGGGAAGTCACCTGCTTCTGTGGCTCCTTCTGTAATATGTTGCAATTGAGCAATGTAAGAAATTCTTGAGCAAATAAAAAAAAACTTTATAGTTGTTTATTCATTAAGTGACTGAACTGTGGTCAACATCTGGGTGTGAGGAATCCTAAAAATAGCTAGATGAGCAGCAATTTGCCACAGTGAAGGTGAGGTAATCACTATTCAGAACGCAAAGGCTCTTTATTATAGGGATATACTGCAATGATGCAAGGCAGCCTTGCGTGAAATTGAAGAACTGACATAGTGTTTTCATCTCCTTTTTTATTTGTCAGCTTTGCACAGTTCGATAACAACTTGAGGCAGTCACTCGCTCAAGTCGAGTGACAATGTGTTGTTGTTTTCCTTTTTCTCTCATGCTCAACTCATTCCTTATCATCACACTGAATGGGGCAGCTGATTGAAGAATACTTTAGCGACACCTAAAAACTCTTGTGTCTGCTTTTGGATGGTTGAATCCCTGTGACTGAGTGAGAGAGACCTTCCTTTGACATCCTACAATAATATGTCCACAAGAATGGGTGATAAGGGGGTTTTGGGAAGGGACTGTCAGCAAAAATGAATATCAGCAGGACACAACACTGGCAACGGTTCAGTGGTTCACAACATTCTGGCAGTTATTCACAGTGACAACTTTTCAAACACTGCTTTGCCTGATTTTCTCTGTAAAATAATGCATTTGTCCAGAAATGAATAACTAAATAAATAAAAAAAACATCTACCTGTGTTATGAAGAGTGAGTACATCCCAGTCTTGTGTCAAAAATATTATTCTGGTTGTTAGATTCATTTGGTTGTCAGTTTCCCAAATCATAGTGTCTATATATATAAATACATATAGAATGATTTTGAGATACCATTTACGAAATACTTTAATATTTGTATTAATCTGTGAAAAGTGCTTCAACCTTTGATACTGTTACTTCAGGGTGGCTGTAGCTCAGAAGGTGGAGCAGGTCATTTGTTAATCGCAAGGTTGGTGGGTCAATCCCTGGTTTCTCCATGCCAGAGTATTCTTTGGCAAGATGGTGAATGCCAAGTTGCTCTCCAATGTGTTTATTGTGAGTGTGAACATTTGATAGAAAGCCTTTAGATATAGAAATAAAATGCTTGTATGAATCAGGCATGTTGTATAAAGCACTTAAGTAGAGTGGAAAAGCGCTAGCCTATATAAGAACCAGCCTATTTACTATTTACTTTTAATCTATAATACAAATTAAGGCTGCTAGCGCCTAAAGATTCTGATTGGGTGCCCTTTTAAGAAAAATGACTTTCTAAAAATTACTAAAGTGTTGTTCAGTGTTCACTTTCAAGAATCAAGTGCAAGTCTCTACTCTGTTGGGTATCCGTGAAGTTCAGTGACTTAATTATTAAGGTTTGGCTACTTTTTTCACAAAACTTGCAGGAAAGTTCCTTGCCCAGTCTGCAACAGGCCTTTAATGTCATCAAGAGAGTGGTTTTGGCAGTGATGCACAGGAGGTGTTATTGATTTGACAGACTCCAGCCTGTAGCATGTGTTTGAAGTCCTTTCTAGTGACCTGCAGTGTTTACTCTCTGTACTGTAAGGGCATTTTACTGACAAAATAAATTTTTATTTGGCAAAAAAGAACACCTGTCATTTAGGGATTCAGGCATTCTCCTTGGATTCAGACTTTTGGTAAAAACTCCAAAAGTAAAAATAATGCGGTAAAGAATTGCTTTGAAATAACTAACACAGTAACTTTAGTTTTAGTGATTTATAGTTTTGTAATTATTTCAAGCATATTTGTCTGTGTACAGGTTGTGATCTGCTGACCTGTGCTACTACTCTAATATTTAGTGCTCTTTGTGGAATTATCCAGCTTATTCAACAAAAAGCAGATGTTATGATAGGTATTATGGCTGATTTTGAACCCCTAGACCAGGGGTGGGGAACTCCAGGCCTCAAGAACTGGTGTCCTGCAGGTTTTAGATGTGTCCTTCACAGATCCAACAAAACTGATTTAAATTGCTAAATTACCTCCTCAACATGTCTTGAAGTTCTCCAGAGGCCTGGTAATGAACTAATCATTTGATTCAGGTGTGTTGATCCAGGGTGATATCTAAAACCTGCCGGACACCGGCCCTTGAGGCCTGGAGTTCCCCACCCCTGCCCTAGCCTTCCTGTCGTGTTCGGGTCAAATCTGACCGATCTACGACTTAAAACACTCATAAATATTGTGTTTTACATGTGATTGCCTAAAGGCCTTTTGACATCCTCCAAACTATGCACTTGAACATATAAAAGTGATGATCACCTCTTTCACTGAATTTTGAATGTTTTAATCAACCTTGTAACATCTGTGGTGTTCCTGGTCAAAAGTAACCGCCATAGGAAATGAATGGGAATCAATCCCGAGTTAAGATAGCAGCAGTGAATGTAACAAGTAGTAAAACTATAAAACTTTTAGTCTGTCCTCATACTTCTGTGTATTTGTGATTTGCTAAATAGGCCACAAACAGAACACTGATCAGGCTCTATCCATGAATGTGCTGTGTCAGTGTTCTTGGGTGCAAAACTCAAGTATTATGCTGTAATGCTAGCGACATCTGAAAGGCTCCACCTTGCTAAAAAGCAAAACAAATCCTGTTTTTCCTCACTTTTCTAACTTACCTACTAGAACGCTAAGAGTGATGTCATTCCCAAGTTGTGACCTCTGACTTCCTAGGCAACTGGAACATGGCATTAAAGACCAGTTCAGCCTGTCATTCTTTGAGAGTCAGGATTCTCCTGTTGTTGTGGTGGTTTTGATATTCAGCCTTTCCAATACCAGCTGAATTTCCTCGCAAGAAATCTTTGATGATGCCACTTCTCTCTGCTTCTTAGTAACCTTGCTTGTCAGCTGAAGGGCCTTCCCCTGTGGAAACTGTTTAGCTGCAATCCTGAGCTGGTCCATTCCTGCTAAGGAGAAAGTTGTGTTTTCATTTATCTGCAAACTCACCTGCCTGCTCACCCAACACCATCTTCTTACCTCCTGGGAAACTCTGGCCAGCTGCTTTCTCAGCTGCCAGTTTCACCTGGAAGTCCAAGTAAGAATCCAATTCAATCCAATTTCTAAGTCTTCAGCATTCCACTGGCAACAAGGATTAACCTACTTCTCCTCTCTTACAGAAGTCTCCTCCTGCTCTGTGAACTGAAGCTCTCTGTTGCAAATTCCGGTTGTTTAATCCCGAACTCCTGTAAACTAAATCTTTTAAAATGGCACACTGTGTATGTTGGGTCAAGCTTCCACATGAGTCATGAGTCCACAGCTTTAATTATCTTCATTGTTTATGCCAGAAGTTCAGTGAGTGAATACAATTAGCAGCATCACAGTAAATTTAAATTGTCTACTACACTTCATGTGATCTAACATTGGCCATGAACACCACAGCTTGCTCTGCACTGGTTGAGTGTATCGCTGTAAACTTTATCACAGTACCGCAAAGTAACCAGTTCAGCCTACATTAAACAGTACAACACACCATAGCACAGTATTTTCATGCAAATTTCTATTTCGGCTTTGTACAGTTTGACTTGCGAAACACTCCTTACCTTTGAAAGTAATCTTTCATCTTCCTCTCCTTTCTACCTTTCTTTCTTTCTTTCTTACATCTTTCTCAGTCTCTGAAAGATTCAGCTAATGTATGACACATTAGCGCTAATAGGCTTCTCTTCCTGGGACATACGGCAACTGTATATTAGCTAGCAGACACAAATTGTGCAGAAACAGTCTGTGTGTTTGGTGGTGTTTAACATTAAATCAGGTCCCACACCTCCAGACTCACAAACAGCTTCTTTCCCTGGGCCATTTGGACTGTCAACAAACACTATCCTCGCACACCCCACCCCTTCCCACGCACGTCACCAATCTGAGCCACAGTCTGAGGAACCCTCATCACTTAGGCACGCTACTTTGAGTTTTCTATACATGCTATCCTTTATCCATTTTCCACTTTTTTCCTTCTTTCTACAAACAGCAACAATATAAATCTCGAAGTAGCCCTAATCAAACATAAAATTTAGTGAACAAACATTATTTCTCATAACAAGTTAGCAAAGACATGCTAATATATATTCGCTAGCACTGCATTTACAAATGATTCATAACCACACAGCAGAACAAGTAACTCAGTATGCTCTCATTATATATGCAGCAAAAATCAAATACTAAGGTTATAATACACCATGGAAACTTACAGGCATGCGTGGGCCAAGTTTTCACCTCTAAATGCGCACTTGTACTGAACTGGCTGGGCATGCTTCCCAAGTACCAATTGTGCCCACAAGGGGCACCAAACCATACAAAACAAATGAATATCAACACATTCAAACTATACCAACACAGCAGGTCATCATCTTAATACTGAGCTAGTGGTAGAAGCACAGCCCACCAAAAATGAACACATTTGATATAATATGCTTGAAATTGACCATTAGGTTTAAATACTCCTTATTTGATGGTGCGAGAACATGATTCAAGATAGAAGCCCCAGCTAAAACAATCAAAATAGACCATGAACCAGCTAAATTATGGGCCATCATATTCAGACTTCTCCCTCAACCTGGTCCTGGAAAGCTAAACTAAAAGTAACCAAAACCAAAAACAGTACTGCTGGTAACTCACACTTGGCCTGTACTTAATAAACAAAGCTATAGCAGCAATAACAGAATGAAGCCTTTGCTGATGGAGATCAGTTAGGTGGAGAGAAGAACGAAGAGGCCAGTTGCCGACCCACATCCTCTGGATTTATATTCCTGCAGCGATTCTTTTTTAACCATTTAGCACTTGGAATGAATAAGAGGAGAGAGACAAAGAGGCAGAGAGAGCAGGTTAACAAGGATGGCAACAAAGCACCACAAAACGATGAGTGGGCCAACGTCCACGCATAACAGACTGGCTTCCTTTTTTTTGTAAGTTCAATGGGATCAATGAGAGCAAAATGATTTCTTAAACTTTTTCAAATAAAAGCAACAAAGCAGAAAATATTTTAAGCCAAAAAAGCTCTACAAACAATCAGTGCTGAACTTCATTAGATTTGTAGAAAAAGTCAATGGCAGCCACACAAATGGATCTACCCTCTTTGCCTTTCTTACTTTCTCCAATTATTTGGATCTTTTTTTTCTCTAAGATGAGTAGAGCTATAGGTATTTTAGTTGTTCCACCGTTTGTGATTTGCACAGTGAGAGTATCTTTCGGTTCTGTTTTTTGAATGCTTAATTTCTCCCTCAAAGTTCATGGTGTCATACCGGCTTATCAGTGTGCATAGGCGAGTTTAGACCCTTTTTGGGGGTGCTCAGGAACCCCTAAATTTCATCACAGCACTGCTAAAAAAATGATAATAACAGTAGTAATGATAATGTATTTTAGTATCATTTTCAGACATTGTGTTCTAATGTTATACTTTGCCAACTCCTCTACTGGAGACGGGAGAGAATGAAAACTGTCCAGTGTTATTGATGTCATGATGTTACAGTGCATTCACACAGAGGCGTTGCTGCTTCAGCGGCATGGTTCGTCATTAAACGCCTAAATAAGATTTGAGTTGCTGCGGCAAAAAGAAGATGAAAAGGTAATTTCACAACATAAATCAGTGATGCAGATTTAAAGCACACTTTAACTGGAATATAGAAAAAGTTAACACTGTGCTGATAATGCAGGAGCTATTTTGTGACTTATAAAGTGTCCGCTTATTTTTATTTGTTCTCTAAATAGCGCTAGAAGCGTTAGCTAATGTGGCCTAAATCACTAGAGATTATTAGCTCATTTTAGCTTTCTGAGCCACTAGTCTGCTGATATATTGCTAGGTCCCAGCAAAGGAGCTGATGTACTTTATTATTTTTGTTTGCTAAAGATTTCTATTCCTCCTCTCTGGGTACTCCGGCTTCCTCCCACAGTCTAAACACATGCATTTAGTGGGGTTAGGTCAAATGGTGATACCCCGATAAGGGTAAGCAGAGGAGCATGGATGGATGGATGATTTTATGTGCATTTCATAAAATCTTTGTGTGCTTTCCAGTAGCAAACTTAAAAATGTCAGCGGACGTTCTAAAGAACATACTTATTGATATGAATAGTAGAGTTTGACAGGATTCATATCACTGTAAACATTATAGTATGTACTGAACTGAAACGAGGTTTGCAAATGTGAAAAGAGTTGACAACAAGTAGCACATTCGATTAATATTAATTGCAACTCACTGTATGGATGACTCTATGACTGGGAGCTGAGCACCCTTAAAACCTAGATTAACGCCTACAGTGTGCATATACCTCAAAACCCTATAGCTACAACTTGCCTATTGTTAATTTAATCACTGTTGTAAAATATTCTTGAGTTAGCTGTCACTGAAGCATCTCATTTTGGAATATGTCCATATTTAGTGTCGTTTGGTGAATTTTATTTTCATTTATTTACAGTGTATGCTGTATGTTTCCCGTATGCATCATGCACTGCATGGCCTCCTTTCAAACTTTCACCATCTCTCTCCTTCCACTTTGACATATCCCACCAGGCCTCCTGTCCCTACACCGCACTTTCCACAATGCATTTGACCAGCTTTCAAAAAGCATGTTCTTTCCCCCAGCAGTCTTTTCTCCTGTATCTTGCCCTAAATTCCACCTTCCATTAAAACACAGATCCCCAAGGCGTATCATTAGATATTTTAGATGTTCTTTCACTTTTATATATAAATAAACTAGTTTATGACTAACAAGTACAAAATAGGGCATTTTGTTCTCAGCGGGACATGGAAACTATTGATGTAAATAGCAGCAATACAGAAGAGTAATGGATTAGTCCAATATATTTTCTTTATGTTATTAGCCTATATGTCCCTCGACTCAGGTTTGGCAGTGAGGGATCAGAACTCCAGGGCCTCCGCCTTTGGCTGCTAGCCAAACCACAATGTCCTGGATCCTTGTGTTCTTGCTGCAGTTGGCTGGCTGGGCTCACTCTTAGAGATAAAACAAGAAGTTAAGTCATTTAGAAGAGGCTCAGAGTCGAATCAAAAACAGCCAGTTGGGAAAGTACTACTATCTGTCTAGGATTTCTCCCAGGCATTTGGGATGCTTTGTTGTGGTGCTACCTTGCAACCTCGAACTGGATAAGCTGTAGAGATGGATGGATGGCTAGATGGATGGTTTATAACACAGGATACAATATTCACATTTATTTTGCAGGCCCATTAAAAACAGCAAAACAAGTTGGATGTAATCCCCTTCCAACTCCTTCCAACTATAAGCTTTTTTAGATTATTATTCTCCCAGCAGGGTGGTGATGCGCTGTCAATAAGTGCATTCTTACAGTTATATGAAACTTATATCGCATTCAACAGAAATTGATCCTATCTGTATGTGGGCCTGGATTTTGAGCTGTCTGCTTTCATCAGCAAAAACAAAGGTGGCAGCTGGGTAGACAGTTGTTATTTTTGGCTGTCATCGTTTTTTGGGAGCAAGCATGAAAATGGGTGGGGGAGTCAAAATTCTACCATTTTTCTTTTTTTTGTTGAATCTTTACAGCAGTGAATAGGACTACAGAAAAGACGGCCAAATATGTATTCATGTCACAAATGTCACAAACTCGCATTAGAATATACACTTGAAAAAAAATAGGCAAGGCACCTTTCACCTTATTACCACTGCCACAGCTTCTAAAAAAATTACACGTTTTTTTTTTAGTGGCCTAATTTGCTTCTTTAACATCTGTATAAAAAGATGCAGTCAATGCTTGTAAATTTCTGCATAATATATAAAAGTGAAACTCTCATCTTGTCATTTGTGTGTATGTGTGTTTGGGGGCTTTTTAGTTTAAATGAAAGAGAAACGATTCATTCATTATTCCCTGTAATTATTTTTAAAGAAGCAGCAGCACCACCACTACCAGCACTAAAGTTGTCTAAATGAAAAATTGTTTGTGATGTTGCAATATAGAGTTTAAGCCCATCATTCCTAAGATCCCAGTGAAAAAAAAAAAAAAACCTCCCAGACATTTTACAGACAAATTAAAAGACATGGGGAAAAAGAGACACAGTGGGGATGAGCAAAATCCTTGCCACCCAACCACAGCTGTGGTGTTGGGTGTACAGGCAGTCTCTGATGGTGTAATAGTAGAGAAAGACTGTGGGTAACACTGCATTTCGATATAGTCAGAGGTGGAAAATGGGTGTATGGAATATGAAAAGCCCTAACACTGTTATCGCTGACTGTCTGTGTGTGTGAGATGCGATGTGACAGCTGAGCAGGGCTGTGAGGGCAGAGATGAATTCACAAATGGTAGCCCCAGGGACCCGTGGGTTTCGGGGGAAGGTGGTTGGAAGGGGCGAGTGGGTAACGGCGCATGCTGGGGAGAGTAAGAGGGAGGGCTGGGAGGTTATCAAGGGCTGCAGAGAGTAAACTGCAGTGTGGCCAGGATTGTCCCTTTACCACTGTGCTCCAAATTTAATGCAACAACAATTCAGTATTTAGGATTTATCCTCTTCACATGAGACAAGCATGAGGAAAGCATATTGAGTTGTTGTGAAGCCTTCATGACAGTAGGTTACTTTCAAGGTCAGCAGCAAAGTCAGTATCTGCGATGTGCACAGTTTGGAAAGTGTGTTGTGTGCATCAAATATGAAGTTACATCTACTCAACTGCTGGTTAGAGTAACTTAGTAAAAAGACTGGGAAAAGGTGTGGGAGAGCTACCCATTCTTTTAATCCGAAGTCTGCAGTGGGTGCCTGGAAACACCATCGTAACCAAAATATACTCTGTTAAGTCAGGAAGCCAGTCATGCAGAAAATACTCATGTGCATAAGCCTTTGAATCAGTGAGCTCTAGAATTGATGACACACAGATTTTTGGACAGAGCCAAGATAGCTATTTCTCCAGTACAGTCTATGCTCGCTAATTGGCTGAGCTCCATATTTAACAGACAGTCACAATATGAGAGCAACATCGAGCTTCTCATCTTGATGATGGTGGTGAAGAGTGCCGTTGAGCTGGGTTGTGAGTGCAGAGGCCAAAGTATATGATTCACATCGTTTTCATACTTATTAAACCATTCAGGGATGCCTCTTGCCCTGTAGAAGAGGGCATTAGCATCCCGAGGCTATTCAGAATCTGCCTGTTTTAAGTCTATTTTAAGTCAGTGGCACATGCTAACACACACACACACACGCACACACACACACACACTTATTTGAAGATATCCTCATGTACTAATAGAAAGTCATTACTTATCCCCTTTTGTCATTCCCATGATTCATAAAGTCTCGCAGTTTATCCAGAGGGACTCCCTCAGTGTGTGCGTCAAATAATGTCCTCCATGAGCCAGTTTGCACTTTGTACTGTTCAGACATATAATGACCTTTCAATAATTCAGGTCCTTGTCTTTCATGGTTATGAGCTCTCTAGTACAGTCACAGTCACACTATTAAGATACATTTGTGACACATGTGGAGCAGAAAGTGTTTTCCATTTATTAAAAAAAAATAAAAAAAATAAAAATCCTATTCTTTCACATTTAAACTGTCACCAGCTCACATTTTTAACCCTCTATTTGTCACTTCTTTCCTTTCCTTCCTCCAGGACAACAGATGGTAACTGTGGATGCTAATTTCTGTCACGTTTCGACCTCCGATACTCCCTGAACAATACAGCTGAATGCGCTTAATGCACATATGTATATAGTAAATTGTTGAATTCTCAGAATGTTCAATAAATGCTCAATTTAAAAAATTGAGTATATTAAAAAAAGGTTAGAATTTTCTGGCAATTATTTCATGTTTCAGGTCTTAAAAGGTTAATAGCAGATTGCAGCTAACATTAGGCATCAATCTATCAAGCTGCCAATGCTTTGGACTGCCTTACACTCTCATCAGCAGTGGAAAAACTAATAACAGATGCCACCATGAGTCTGACAGCAGAGAGAGGGACATAGTGAATAGGTGTATGTGTCTGCTGATGCTGTTGCACGAAAAAGAGAAAAACAAAAAAAAACCCCATTTGGCGTTTTAAATAGCTGCGCTGTCTCTTGCGCAGCCAATCGAGGCCATTAATTAAAAGGACATGCCCTGTTGAAGCTCAAATTAAATCTCACTTTTATTCACCGGAGGAGATGTCTGTAAAGAATGATCTCTTTCCTGCCCCATCCTAAAACTACGTAATATAGACAGCAGACTCTATCATAATTGGATGAGGGTGATTTATACCTGGTAGGAAGAAATGATGAGAGGGAAACCTACTCTACTTTACCACACACACACACACACGCACACACACACACACACACACACACACACACACACACACACACACACACAACCAGACTCAAAGCCTTTCTCTTGCGTATGCCATATAATGCTACATACACTTCTACAGTTTTACACCAAGTGAGTTCTATGTTATCATGATTGATGTTTTCATTTCCAAATGATTGTGTCACGTCGTTGCAAAGCTCAAAAGCCATTTGTTATGAGATTGTTGCACAACTAAAACCTGTTGCTTTTCTAGCTTTGCCTAATATCTGCTATCTACACGTATATCCTAAAGTCTAAAGCTTTACATTCTGGATTTCTGTTCTTATCATTGCAAAAGTATTATGTGCATGGACTTCACATTCACAACATGCTGAGCAGATAGTCCTTATTTCCTTCGTTTCTTGTCCAGATGTTTTTCTTTTGTTCTTCCAAAAGAAATAAACACAATAAATTATTAAACACGTCAATAAATGTCATAAGAAAAAATGCCTGGAGTGCAGTGAGCCTCGATCAAGTGTGAATCTGAGCTCTCGTTTTATTCAGAGTATGACTCAACTTTGATTAACTCATATGCTCATCCTTTGCTTTAGTCCATATAATTCCTCATATCTCTGAATTTTGACACACTAGATGTTTATGAGTGCTGATCTATGCACATATGTTTACACTTCCATTTGCATTTTCATTTGCATTCTTGATTTTTAATATATTTTTTTTAGTTAGTAGTTTACACACTTCTGCCTGCAGGGAGATTCTGCTTGTGACAAAATGTAACCTACTCATATGTCAGGTAGATGCACTTTTCACCTCAGAGGAAGGTCCTAGGAGAGGTCTTGTTTGAGCAAAAATTCTCACCATGTCTAACTGTAAAGAGTGAAGGAGTGCTTGCTACACTGGTGTACTTCCATGCATAAGGAAGAGATGGCAGTATTAGGGAAGCTTTAAAAATATATCCACAAAAGGCTTTTGATTTATTCAGCTCTGCAGGCAACTAAACTAGGAAGGTCTTTGAATACATTAATGAAGCAAGTGCTGTGACTTGCTGCAATGATAAAATGTTCCGCTTGATCTAAAAAAAAAAAAGGTTTTGCACTTTTGCACAGAATTGTTGTGTAGCTCAAGAAATGCAGTCTTGGTATAAATTACTTCATTTTTATTGGAAAAGGGGAATTGTTAAAAAGGTGGGAGTTTGAGACTGACATGCAATTTTAATCCTTTTGGTTCCAGCAAAACAATTTTTCTTAAATTAAATAAACTACTAAAAAACACAAGACAAATGACAATGGGACAATTTTTGCTTGTCTTCATTCCCAGAGAGCAGAGAATCACTCAAAGATCACACAAAGATCAACATGAAAAGTGCAATTCAAGTTTCTTATTTACTTATCACTCTGAACAAACCATGCCACGCCATCATCAACCCAGCTGAACACCGCTACTCATGAAGGTAACTAAAAGATAACCTGAACAAGAGAATAAGCATAACAGAAAAACACGGGGCAACTCACTTGGACAGAACATTAACGAGGGACTTTTTGGTGAGTTAGTGTACCTGAGAAGACTTGCAAGGATCACCTAAATACAGACACTATAGCACTTATAGTGGGATATATTGTATCCCAGTCTGTGGCCCATACCACTAAACCCCCTTACTTTTTTAAGCCTCTAAAATTTACAGCGTTCTTTATTCACCTCTTGTTATTTCAGATGTAACAAAAGAAAAGAGGAGGGGAGAGGAGACGGTAATAATGTTTTCACCACCATATATTGGGAGCCGATGCGCACCTAATGAAATGGATGACACGGAGGACATGTTGCTGATATAGTGGTAATTACCAACTGCTGCCACTGCAATACCTACACTGCCTCAGCCACATGTTCATAGCCCTGAGCATTACTTAGGCAGTGCTCAGGGCAACTCTTCAATCAACACTCTTCTCCCTGTCTGTTACTGCTCTCGTCAATGTCTGTCACGGTTTGTGGTTGTTTATCATTCTTTGCACAAGCTTCCAAGGGATTCCCATTTACTCTTTACCTGAGCCAAGTAGCACTACTACTAACAAGTGCATTTTAAATATGATATTCATGGTATTTTTGGCACTTTTTCTTATGATTAGATTTCTATATCGACAGTTATTTTTTTACATTTTTTAAAGCCTGAAACCGCAAAACAAGGAGGAAGCAAAGTTTACTGTAGTCAAACCCAGACTCCACATTTTTATTCAAGCTCCTTCGCATTCTCTGTTTGAAATCTACAGTACATCAGTAGCTGTATGTTATGAGTCGATGACCACCCACTCTGTGTAGTGGTCAACAAAAGCATTTAGAAATTCAGAGAGTGCAAACATCTGCCAAGGCAGCCCTTTCTACGGGCAGTATTTGCTTTTAAGTGAACAGAATTGTATTTTGTATATTTTTTAATAGTCTTTTCTTTGTTCTTTTCAAAAGTATTTTCAGAAGTTTGTGGTGTAGTAAAACTCACATATACTTTAATTACACAAATGTTATGTAGGAGTAGGTAATGGACAATAGATGTTGATATGAAAATGACTGGACATGAATAACTTGAGCTTATTGTGTAATATTATACTGCAGTATATTTGTAACTAACCAGACAGCTCATTCTCTTTCTCTTAGCAAGACTTTCTTTGAAGATAAAGCACATTTTTGGGTCAACTTGAATGAAATGCAGCTGTGAAATAGAAAAAGTGAGGTCAGGGCTCAAATGTGACATGATGTTTGGATGCAGACTATAATGTGATGTTTAGAATCCCCGTATACTGGTATAATTTCCTAAATACAAACAAACACAGCGTTAAGATAAAAGACATTTTATTCAAGTTTGACCTTATTTGACCTTGAAGAAGAGCCCAGAGATCCAAAATAATGCGATCCTTCATTTTTTATGCCTATATGTTGTCAATACAAACAATGGCAGCAAGAAATATAATTGTAAATAGCTCTTTATAGCATTATTATCACTTTGATCTTCAGCTCAGTCTGTTGCCCTTGAAGGTAAGGTCAAAGGTCAGATGTGACATGATGTTTTAAATCTTTATATGATACTTTCTATATGTTGACAATACACACAACACTTGTAAGAATCATAGTTTCTAAGTTATAAGGCTTTTTGTCAATTTTCAACCAATAAATCGTCAAGTTGACCTTGAAGACCTCGATGGATGTAAGCCAATTTTTAATGGATTGTTAACATGACCTCAGTCTACACCCTTACAAAGTTTTATCGGAATTCATTGAAAACATTTCGAGCTATGGTGTTTACAGACAGAATGACACACACACACACACACACAAACTCTACCTTAAACTTGGCGGAGGCAATGAAAAAACGGCATCATGATAACGTGATGAACAAAACTTTTCAGTCAAACTCCGCAAATTGAATACTAAAATACTGACCATGCCCTGTTTGAAAACAGCAGGAAGACACAAAGGTTTATTAATACTGATCTCTATTTAACTCATCGTACATTTCTTTTCTTGGTACTATACAATCTATTAGATATTGTCTAATACACAGTCCCTTGTTACATTGATATATAAAAATGTATACATTGATCTCTGATTATTTAAATATACTTATCTAAAAATATTGTATAATATAACATTATATACAATTATTCATATGTAATACACAGTGTAACCTTTATCACCCTCAGTGTATGCAACCCAAACATCCACTTAGTGTCAAAATGTTTAATAGTTTAACACCCTGGCTCATCCATATACTGCTTTAGAAATGTGTGTTATAATTTTCAAAGACTGATTTATATTATATATACTATCCTTTCTGCTCTTTTTCTGCAATATGCATAGGATTTACCGCATGTCTCTACATAGCAATTCAAGTATGATAAAACCATTGGACAGAATAAAATATATAATGTCTTCTGTTACAGAACGTGCCTTGTTTTTCCCAAAGTGCTCTTTGCTATTTCTGTGTAGTTAACTGTATGCCGCAGCAGCATCCGTAGAAGGAGTTAGGAGTTCGTGAATACTACATTCTTAAGCCTGCGCATTAAAAGTTTGGAGTTTACACAACTCAAATGTGTCTTCGTGGTTTTGTGTTTGCTGAAGCTGGCTACAGGTCAAATTGTTTGGACAGATAATGCCACAAGAAAGAAAGAAAGATGCAGTCCATGACTTGCTGTATTCACCAATGACATAATAGGGAGAAAAAAGAGGCAGCAATTAAAAAATCGCAAGCTTTAAAATCCTAGATTGCAGGGATGTGGGATGACATGCTTGGTCAACACAAGGGACTGCACTTCCATAATAGTCGGTCGGTCACTCCCATTCACTCTTTCAAACCTAACAGACGGCTCATTAAGAGAAGAAACATGTTTTAACAACAAACGATTATACACAGAACCTAGCACTGCGAGTGGAATTGCAACACCTGCAGAGACCCTTAAAGCTAATTTGGGAGAAATCCTTTGAGTGAGACATTAACTCAGCACAAATGCTATGAAAAAAACTCAATTAACATTTAACCAAGTGATGAAATACAACAATACAAACAAGTGCGCCTCCGGGCACAATGAAAATAAGCCCTCATTAGCCAGATGGAAATTATTAAAATAAGATAATAAGGAGACCTCCCTCAGTGCACGGCTGTGCGGGGGTGAAAAAGTTAAATATGTTGCTTTTATTTACCACAGACGAACATTAACGACGAATATTCATAAGAAGGAAAACACTGTTTATCTCACAAGCACACAATTCCAATTTGAGAACGTAAACAACCTACAAACTTATTAAATTTGACTTACTTTCTTTCTGTGCTTCAACGCTGTTTAATTTTTTGATTTCAGCTTGGGAAAAAAAATCACTCTAACCTGCTAAATAATGCTGATGTCCTTTTAAAATGACTAAATCACAGCTTTGGGCAGCTTTGTGGATGGCTGTATTGATTTCAGAGTTGCTGGTCTTTAACTTTGACAGCTTGCTTATCTTGTCTCTGTATCATAATGGAATTAAAGCATTAGAAGCAGAAGCGCTGCTACAAGAGCAGAAATTATCCCAACTTTTTTTTTCTTTTCCAATATCCGCTATTAATAAAGTCTTATATCATTCTAAGGACTGCTTATCCTGCTGCTCTCATTCTTGGATTTCACTGTAGTTGCCTCAAACCATCTTCCTGACACACATTCCTGACCCCACTGATGAATAAAGGATTGCTTTGGGATCTGTCCCCTGTCATTCAATTCTCCTCGCTCTACTCACCATCTCCCTGAATCTGTTGAATTTGAATTTCAGTCTGTACCAGTCAGTTATCTATTTTTCAACCCCCACAACCTCACACTTTATGACTTCCTCCAGACTCTGTAAAGGATGATAAAGAAAACAATAAACCGAGTGTTTATGTAATCTCCTGCAATATGATGTTCTCGCAGTGCCGTGGCTATGAGGCAGGACTGCAGCAACATGAGAGTAACATGCATGTAAGGCTTGGCTGTACAGATTTGATTTATAGAACACCATCAGCCCTCATATCCACTACTATTATTGTACTCAACTGCATTTTTTCCCTACACTTGCTGCATGGATTGATTGCATCATTTATTTACTTTGTGACAGATTTTAAATAGGAAGCATCAAACCATGGAGTAACCTTGATGTTTCATCCAAGTGCGGCTACAAGGCTGCCACTCTGAAGAAAGCAAAGTGTGGAAATGTACATTTCTTTTCATTTCATTTGCCCATGCAAGGGTCACAGTTAGCTGCTTTCATTTTGCATTAATCTAACATCTGTGTAAGTTGTTTAAACTGTGCGAGATACATGTTCACACCTAAATTGCATGACTCATGAAGACATGTTCATTGAATTAGAGAATACAGCGAAATAAAGATATCTAGCCTTTTGAGGGATTTTAGCTAAAGTAATACAATAAGTGTGCTGGTAGGGATTCAGTGTCTTTATCAAGGATCTTTCAGCAGTGTGAATGCACATTTGCTTTTGTGGGGATTGAATGTATGACTGTATAATTCAGTCTCTCAAATAACTAGGTCACCCCTTTGCCCATATTACAATGTGACGTTCTTGTAATTAGTCCCTGTGCTAGACTGTGTGCATATATGGAATATGAGCAGTGCCATCAGTCCATTGTCTATTGTTAGCTATTTCATCAACTTTATCTGCTAGTTAATGTATGAACCTTTGCTTTTTGTTGCCAGAGGCCCAGAGCAGAGAATCTAAAATTAATATTTCATAGTGCTCCAAACCTGTCAGACAAATTTATGTGGACGTTCCGTCAATAAATGGTTGAAAGATTGATGGAATATGATGTCCCCGGGTGGAGCATGAAGCAGCTGGCGGGAGTGTTGATACTGTTTTACTGTTAGTTATTTCTTCTAATCTATCGGGCAGCCAGCTAATGCAGTGTTGCATGCGTCAGTGCGGTGAAAGCAAAAGAGCGTAATGTCCCATTTTGCTGTGTATCACAGTGTGTGTATCACCACAGCTCACATGCACATGACTGTGTTTAATCAGCAAAGCACGAGTATTTATCTAAATCTAACATACAGCATCAAAATTATATGTGGAAAACAACTAACTGCAAATTAGTTGAGAAGTGCAGTGACTCTCTTTCAGCTACCAGTTGGATTATGAAGATTTTGCTGTGTCAATTCAATATGCTTCAGACTGGCTTCCAATACAGGACTGATCATTTATTATTGTAAAGAGATTATCAGTATTATTAGTTATTTATATTCCATGGTTTTAATGTTGTGGCTGACAGGTGAATGCAATGAATTCATAGCTAAAGTACTTAAACCTAACTTGGAATATAAAAGAACTTCACACCCAAACTTTTAAAAGGATTTCAGCAGAGCTACAGCTGGTTTTTACTCAATCCTATAATTAAGATGTACAAAGACCATGTTTTTAAAGATTAATGAGCAGAAATTACCATGAGCTCTCTGTGCCTCTGTGACATTTGTCTTCTACCTGCATGTCCTGGGGCATGTGCCCAAAGGGTTGCCTGGAGGCCCACAATCATCCATGGAATCCAGAATGGACACTCAAAATGACCAATTACAGAAAAGGCAAAGATCTAAAAGCTGACCAGGAAAATGTGTTTTTAATAAGTTGTTGTTGTTTTTTTTTAAAGAGAAGAATAAAGGAAATGTAATTAGTTTTGTACTTGGAATACACAGTTACTGAAATCAGTTGACTATACATACAAACGAAATATTTTATGTTCTGGCCATTTTTAATCACCAAAATCCCACGCAGGCTCTTTTCTGTTTCTGTCACAAGTTACAAAGACAGAAAAGTTTCATGCATATTTACACATCTGCAGCCACACAGTACCTGCCCCTCATTTTGTTTTTCTCAGTTCTTAGTTTCATAGCTAAAATTCTCTGTCATCATTATCAATTAGCTGAATGCCAGTGCAAATGCTGCACGTTTTTGCACAGAGAAAACCCACAAGCCAAGGACAGAAGGATTGCATAATATTAGTTGTGACAATGACAGATCCAAACCCCTGGAACGGCCTTCAATGGATTTGACATGGTCCCATCTTGCCAGATCTGTCAAACTCCTCTTGAACTTTTCTTTCTATTATTTTGTGGTGAGGAACACAGTACCGCCTAGAGCAGCTCCTGCATGGGTTTGAAGTAATGTGCTTTACCCTGACAGTGACGATAAAGGGCCTGTGCTTGGTGGTGGGGGGATAAACAACGCGCAGGTCTCCAGAGAGCTTTCTGTGAATGTGAAGGTTGGCGCCACAGTTTTATGCCAATATAAGGCTGGCATTTGCTTCAAGTGGTCCACAAAGCCACAGCAAGCAATTAATGAACACCCTGAGCATTGCACTGAAAAAGAATTGACCTTCCTTTGCTCTCTGTAACCACTCGCAAAGCTAATCCATGAAATGACAAGGCTAAATTAAATTTTATTTCATTTGCATCATTGGCTTCATGGAGGGTGGCAATTTTAGCCCAAGCCTTCGCTAGTTAAACGGCCTCTTAACTGTGTGACAGCCATGTGTGGTTTATACAGTCTACTTTCTGCAGTGTTTTTAAACCCATAGTAAATATACAAGAACGATGCCAGCACTGTTACAGTGGAGTTATGGGATCTCGAGTGCCATTTGACAGAGGAGAAGTCCTGTTTCAGAGCAGCTGTGTTATTTTGTCTAAGTGGAGGAATTTCCTTATGAATTCAAATCAGTATAATTTCTTAAATATACGGACGTTACAGATGGTGGTCTGACTGACTGCTGGGTTCTTTATCTAGTGAGTGTAATTCCCTCAGCAAAATTACATCAGTGACAAGAGCCAGATTGTTAGCCTAAAACTCAAGTGCGAATTAGAGAAAGAGTTTTAATCTGGCAGTTTTGCATGTAAAACAAATATTTGCATCACAAGGAGTTGGCATAGCATCCTCTGATCAGCTGATTACCATAGTGATGAGACTCTTCAAAGGGAAAACTTTCTTCTTCGGGGGGTTGAACTCAAAGTTACAGGTTATAAGCTGCAATATTGACTGTCTCTGAGGGCATGTTCTGCTCAGCAGCAGGAATATGGAACACTCCACTGTTGATTATAATGAACTGGGGGGGGGGGAAAGGGAAAAGCTTACTTTGGAAAGAGGGGGGAAAAAAGAAGCAGTCTCTTTCTGACAGAGCTCATTATCCTCTCTGAAGGTGTTCGAAGCTTTAAAAAGCAGCAGCCGAGAGATGAGAAGAAGGGGAGGAGTTGGCGATGGGATATATAGAAAGGTTGGATATTTGTGACGAACTTAACAGTAGTGATCCATTTCTTAATTATTCCACCAGGATCATATTTTCCCTCAGTTCCCTAGCTAATAAAATCCCTACATATGGTACCTTTAGCAAAGAGAATTATTCTGCTCCTCAACAGACAGGCTTCAGGGTGACCCTTGCTATCTGAAATGTGCTGACACCTCACTTCCTGGAACAGTTAAAGGGAATCGTGGTAATGATGGGATTGGGGTTGAATGATTAGTGGATCCCAATGAAATGTCCCCCTTTTTTTCCCCCTTATTAAAAAAGAGAGTTGTCTCTGCACTTAATAATATACTGTAAGTTAATATTAGTCATCAGACACCCTGCGGGAAACTGAAGAATAAGAGGGGGCTTTGTGTGTGTGTGTGTGTTTGATGCTAGACATTTTCTTTTTTTTCTGATACTGTTTCTCAGCACTGCAGCACTGTAGCAAAAGGATGGATCTCCCTTAATGTGTGCCTATTTGAGAGAAAGAGAGAGAGCGAGAGAGAGACCATGAGTTGGGAATCACAGAAATGAAAATGATGTCGCAGCATGTCAGGGCGGCAGCAACATGCAGCGCTGATATTGCGATAACAAGCATGTTGCAGAGAGAGAGAAAGCTGTGAAGTAACAAAGCGGCTTGGACACCCCATCCAAAGCTTTTTGAATCCATTTGTTTTAGAAGGCTGCTGAAATGGGGTGGCATGCTGCCAGTTTTCAGATCTTCTCTGTGTGTGTGTAACAGAGAGAGTCAGATGCATGTCTCAAAGTAAGGACAGGATACCTGAAGACCTGCACCTAATACTTGAAACAATCCTGCAGAAATGAATAGACTGACTAATGCTTAACTTGTTTGGCTGACTGTACGCACTGCAGCTTTTCTGCAGCTCTAATATGCTGTAATCCATCAATCTTTGAGTCACCTCCATGCAGGATCATACACACATAGCACATTTGCATTCTACGTGGACTCCACAAAGTACAGCACCACTACTGTTGTTCTGCACTCCTGAATAATAAATGGCATCTAGCACAAAAGTGGTTCTCCTTGCTCTATGGATTTAAGTGTAATTGATCCATACTGGCAGTACAGGAACCACACAAACACCATCTCTGTCCATTGATTCTGCTAAATCTCGGATCAGAAGGTGTAAAATAAGATTACATATAGGTGAGAGCTACTGCTGGATAAGCTCTGAGTTGCACTTTAAAAGGTAGAGGCCATTAAGCTGTGTGCTGAATCCATTGACTGGGAAGCCGCTCTGTGACATCACGCTGCCGAAGAGGGATGGCTGAGCTAAACTTTCATCCCACAAATATTCATGCGTATTTAATGATCCAGAATCACTTTATTCCACATGAATTATGAATATTAATGAACAGGGGGGAAGGGCAGCGGAAGGGTGTGCTGTGTATATGCTGGTGCCTAAAGGAAAGATTGGTGTTACAGAAGGATGTGTGCAGCCACCAGTCAATCGCTTCACAGTCACAACAAACGCTCCAGGGCAGAGGTCAGATGCGGATTTAGCCTTGTGTGGCTAAATGGCCTTAAGATTTCACCCAAATATGACCAGACCATGGGTGGCTGCTGATGGCCTATTTCTGGGATCCTGCTGTGACTTTTCCCCTTTGGCAACTGCACATTTGGATTTTGTGTTGCCCTTGAGCATTGTTCCCATTTTGTCATGTTTTTCCTTCTTCCTCTATTAATTAAAACAATGCAGCCAAGTCTAACATAAAGGCATAAACCTAGTCATATAAAAAGAAACTAACGCATTAACCTTAATGTTGCTAAAGGTATGAGGTGATGGATTTAAGTTAAATATCATGTTTTTAAATTGGGACCTTGCTTTCCTGATTTTAAATTTTAGTTTAGCTGACCATCATGCCATATGTACAGACTGGCAAACACGATAGTGAACCTTCTCATACTTAAATCAACAACAGAGAAAGTCTTCTGGCATCCACATAATGCAGCGTTCCTGAAAATGTAGAAAAGTGCTTCTGTGATGGAAATATCAGCCCATTTAGAAACCTTTAATGTTAGAAGAAACCTGAAAGTGGGCTGCAGGCTAAAGGAGAAACATAAAAAGAGAGTATTCCTGTGACAATAGATTTAAAGTCCTCCACATAAAAAAGGAAAAGAAACTCTCTTGGCATTGTTTTTTCCCCTTCTTCCCCCCCTTCCTTTCCATGAAGCACAGGAACCCTCTCACATGCCTGCAGATAAAAAGCAGCTCTGTCTACCCAGTATCACTGGATCAATGCTGCCATCTACTGCTACTTTGCACACTCATCAGGATACAGCTCATTAAAGTATTTAGTGATGTCTAATTATTGAAATGGTTGTTTTCAGGCAATGTTAATTATTTAAATCATATCTAATTCGATTTAGAAAGCATGCATTTTTTCCCCACTGGGTTTCTAATGAGCTTTTTTACAGATTTAGTGGGTGTGCCTGTTTTATCTTGCTCTTCATTTATCCATTTCCTTCATCATTGCACACTTTGTCCTGTGTTTTATTCTTGCAGTGGTTTCTTGAATTCCTTCCAATAGCTCTGAAAGTGTTGGGTAGGGGGCGGGGGGGATAGCATCAGGGAGATGTATGGGGTAATGGCAATGTTGGAACCAAAAATAGATTCAAGGGCTTTAGTCATCAAATAGCATACTGCACAGGTGTAGTTTTATGGTCTAGGCTCTTTTTTATTGCTTCCATTGCAACCTTGCAGTATTATAAATCATAAGCATTTTGTTGGAGCGCTCCTAATACATCAAGCATTTACAGCTATGCAACACAGCACTGATCCCCCGAGACCCGATGACAGCCAAGATTTGGTGTTAAATTGCAGTGTTTATTGCCAAATGAGTAACAGAAGTGATGGAAACACCACATTACATACAATGTCTCACAGATACATGAATGAATGTATGGATTTTTTTTTTTTTTCAGTGTGTAGTCCACAAATTTCCTATATACAAAATCAAACGGTGGGTGGGTGGCTGTTTTTCCAATTGCGGATGATAAACCATCCCTGCTTCTGCCACTTAAGCTTAATCATACCAGAAATTGTGAAAGCTTCCCCGGGCATGAAGGAGAAAGTCATTATATTTTAAACTGGTCTAATTAATATGGAGGACTGACACTGACTGTAAAATTATCTGATTAAGATGAGAGTAAAGCCTGTCATGCTGCTTGCCTGACCTCCACTATAACAACATCACCACCATCAGATGCACTTATTTCAGGAGCATGTACCAATGACCTACAGATTATTTTTTAAATAAAGAAATTAGTTAGAAAGACTTGAAGCCATTTGGTAAACAGAAGAGGTGAACATGATATCTGTAAATATGATAGTCATCGGTAGGGGCTAATCATTTCAATCTGAAGGCCAGCTGTATTCTTAGTATTCAGTATTCTGTCTATTTTACTGAAGAAAATTGAATATGTCACAGTATGTGAATAACTCAATAATGAACGTCAGTGTTGTTCCTACTGTGACAAAGGCCTATTAATAGCAATTAATTAAATATTTAGCTAATTAAATAACTAATTGTAATGTCACACTTTCAAGGTCATTTTGCATGCTGGTTCTCTATTAACACTGTCAACACTGTCAGTGATAGCTGTGTTTCTCCTACCGTGATAAGTCCCAAAGACAGCTCAGAAAAAAAGGGCTGAACAGCACAGCACCATATCTGTTTTTTAATAAAGGTTTTTCCTGTAACTATAGATTAGAATTTAAGCAGCTTAGATTTTCTGATCTTAAGATTTAAAGTAAATAATAATAATGATAATATTAATAATAATTGGTTTAAAACTGACAACATATTCTGTCTCATAGAAGCATGAATTAAATTAGATAATAGTCATCTACTATAAATGTTGCGTAGTCAAGTATAGCTATTAAGTAACCACTATGTGAGCAGTAAAATTCACGAGTTTTGATGATTATGTTTCTGCATTTTATTAACATAATGTAATAAAATGTCCTTGATGTAAATATGTAAAAATTGTAAAAATTGTGTATGTTTCTGTTCTGTTTCTGTTTCTGTTCTGTGTCCTGTGTACTGTTTGTTTGTATATGTGTCTTTCTTGCTGCTGTTACACCCAAATTTCCCCTTGTGGGACAATTAAAGGATTATTCTATTCTATTCTATTCTATCGCATTTAGCTTGTGATAGGAATGTGAACACTAGCATCCTAATACAGTTCTAAGATAAGTAAAAGAATAATTGTAACTGAACATGCAAAGATAAAACACATTTTCAAATAAATTTAGGCTTCTGCAACGTGTAGTGTTTCTTGTCCTCTTTAAATCTCCAACCAACCTAGTGACGTAGTCAGTGACGTGCGACAATATTGCATTACTAAAACATTAGTGTCAGACAAAAATCGATTAGAATTTAACGTGCAGCGATTTCCAAGCCAGTTATTCGAAAGATCAATTATATCACTCTTAATTTTGTATAAAATCTGTCATTAATTCAGCAGCTCTCCTGGTGTGTGTTTTTGTTGAGAAGTGCCATATAATACATGACATTTAAAATTTTATTGTGTATATTAATTTAGAAAATAGCATGTTTTTAAATACACGTTATGAAGGCCCGAAATTAAAAGTATTGACATGTCGTGAAACAGCCGTTGAAATGATAACGGCTTTTACTTTACGGCACGATAGGCCTTCCGCTTGTTGTGTGTCGCAGTGCTATTTGGCTGGACTTTAGCGTTTGTGTTGCTAACAGGGGTTTTGGATTTGCTTAAATACAATGGGAATAGAGGAGGAAACGGACCGCACCGTCTTCATAAGAAACCTAGATACTAAAGTGACGGAGGAGCTTTTGTTCGAGTTGTTTTTACAGGTGCTGCTTCCGTTAATGATGCACAAAACTAGAAACTGTGGTTAGCATAACAGCTAGCTAGTGGTACAGAAACCACTTACAAATGGTAACCGGAATGTACTAACACGGGGAGCTGTAAGCTGTATTGTGCGATGACAAATGTGTCTCGTTTACATATCTTTTGGTGTTTTACACACGCGGTGTGTGTAGTGGTTTTTCACCCCCAATCACAGTAGCTAGCTAGTTAGCTGTCGTTAGCTTTAGCCTTTGATCACAGGCTTTTGTTTACGAAATTCATTGATACTTTCTGCAGGCAGGACCTCTCGTCAAAACTAAAATTCCAAAGGACTCGGATGGGAGACAGAAGACGTTTGGTTTTGCCGTATACAAACATGACGTGTCCGTGCCCTACGCCGTGCAACTGCTAAACGGAACACTGCTGAATGGGAGAAATATCCATGTGCAGTTCAGATCAGGTGAGCTGACTTTGTTGTTGTTTTAAATTATGACGTAAATATTTTAGCGTGTTTTGTGCATGTTTATGCGGTTGCAACACTGAACGTTTCAGGTACTGTTTGACTATCCAAAAATAAGTAACTAAAAAGCTGTCACAGACAAAGCTGCGACCATCATGTTTTTCGTCAGCTACTAACTTCTTGGATCACGTAAAGAAGTAGGCATCCGTACTAGAGTAAATTACTGTCAGTGTTATTTAACCACCACACCCTACACCCGATAGGGATTCTTTGGTTTCGGTGTTGTGCACAGTTGTCAGTGTGCGTAGCAGGTTAGAAGGAATAGAACTGAGACGAAACCTTGAACGACTTAGTAGTTGAATTAAATTACTCAAATCTACGGAAAACCAGAGGGTTGCAGCCTTAGGATGGAATGTGTATTGACTTTTTAACATATAAAGATATATATTTTCAGACAAGATACTAGGACGAGTCAGTATAGTTAAAGTTAAAGTTGTATCACTTCTTTTCACTGCATTGTTTGACTTATATAATTGTACCTCACTCTCCCTCTGAAATGCAGCCTGTCTTGTTTGCAAAGTTTTCCTCCAGAAAGTTATTTTTAGTGTGATATATATTAACCATGTAAATCAGCACTGGGGTATGTAACTATTTTACTAGATGGTGTAGCTGTAGCGTTTTGGGTAGTTAACTCCTCTAATCATAGTTGGCAATAAACATGGTAGCCAACATCACTTGTGATTGTTTCATTACAATTAATTGAAGGAATACAAATGCACAAGATTAAACTCGGGTAAACTATTTTTCTATTTCTTTATTTTTTTAACCTTTAAGTTAAAAAAAAATGAGTAAAGGTAGAGTTAGTTCCTGTCTAAAACTGCTCACGCTTTTGCGAAGGGAAATAAATAGTTTCATAATTTCTGGTGAGGGGAGTTTGCTTCTGTGCTTTTCACATGTGGTATTTTCCATGTAAAGCGCCACAATTTCGAGTGGTGTTTACTTTGAGCTCATAAGAAGCCATCCATTTTTCTGCAGATGTCTGCAAAACTAGGCAATAAGAACCAACATTATTTAGATTCATTACTGCCTCTAAAGCCCAGAGCAAAGAAAAACCTGTCCATTTAACATATTACTTCACATGGAAAAAATGTATTTCCTCCTGGCACATCAGATCTTTATTGGCAGTGTTAGTGAAGGAAAAAAAACAAACCCCAATATTCCAAAACCTTTGTGACTTAACCAAATGCCCGATGGCCAAGGACCAGTAAAAAAACATGTTAGCTGTCAACCCAGTAGCCCGTTTGGGCCTGTTCCACCAAATATAACTGCTATTTCACATGTAAAGCAAACAGGCTGAAGCAAGCTACGATAACAAACACTCACATTAAAGGGCTGATGACAACAAATAGAATGTTAGTGGCATTTACACCACAAAGATTTATTTTATAGCTTTAGTTACTAAGTTACTAAGTATTTTGGAGATTTAGATGTTTTCACATAATTGAATTGTAAATCTAGTAATACAATATGCTACATCATTAAAAGCTATGAGGTAGTGTGTATATACAGTTTTTATTCGCACATTTTGTAAATATGCAAAATACTTGTGACTTTTAGAATGCTATATATTACTGTTATATGATAAGTGAACTGAAAAAACATTATAGAAAATCCAAATAATTTTTGTAACTATAATAATAAGCTAACAAGGGCCTGTAGCGCTTGTTTGCTTTGCTCATGTATGAAAACACAGACGTATGTTAACTTATTATTTTTATTATGATAAATATTATTCATTCTATGTTCATTATATCCCATTTATTTATTGCTCTTCTTCTTTGTGAGTCACATATTCATTGTATAAGACAAAGTAGTCAATTGCAGACACTATAGGTGTCACATTTTGATCAACAGTTATTTACATATATGCATAATAACACGTTCCAGTGACCCAAAAATGCCACTGCACTAAAAACAAAAACACGCACGTAACATAGCCGTTCGTTTTGAGTCAGCTACTATATGTAATATATATGATTTGTAAGGATTTAAGTATTATAAAAATAATTCCCAACAGCTGTATAGATGTTTATAGTCTTGGTATCCTAGGTAGTTTATCTTACCATTTTCATCTAGATTAATTGACGTTTGTAAGAGGAGCTGGGGAACAGAGTTTAATTCACTTCATTTTCAGTTTAATTTTATTTATATAGCGCCAAATCATAATAACAGTAACCTAATGGCATACATACATTTGCTATATTACTATTAAGATTACTCCAATAATATTTCTTTTTCTTAGTCAAGAGTGTGTGTGTTTTTCATTTTATTAGGTATGGATCAAGCAGTTGTATTGCTTTCTTCTTTTTAATATAAATTTTGTTTTGCTCGTTCATAGGCAGCAGTCATGGCAGCAGTCCAAGGAACTCACAGAATTCAAGTCCTGCAAGTACCCCAAATCCCCATGGCCAGAGGTAAGAGAGTGTCCGAAAGGTAGTCTCACAGCATCAAAAGCTATCATCTTATTGTACCAATTAAGATGCTCACATGCTGTCAATAAGAGGAAAGACTGACAAGTTTTACTCTCAAGTGTTGAAATTTTCATAAAAAAATAAAGTCCATTGAGACTGCGGTAACATGGCACCAAAAAACCCCCCCAAAATAAATCAGTGCTTTGGAGTCACACTTAACTACAGTTGTGGTGTAGCAGAGTTAAACACCATTACTATAGCCCCCGAGATACTATAAGATAAGATAGGAAGAACTTTATTTATCCCGAGGGAAATTCTTTTGTCATACACATGCTCAATGCAGCAAGAGAGACAGAAGAACAGAGGAATAAGATATACAATATGTACAATAGAATACAAGTATACACTAATATACAGTAGGATAGTGCAAAATATAATATCAAATAACTGTAACAAGTAACAATATAACTATATCCTGAAAAATAAATAGCTTAGCTTAGCTATCAGTGCAGGTGATTGTAAAAGTGACATAGTATAGCCTGAAACAACCAATTTTGACATCTCTAAATGGATTTCTTTTTTCGCTTTGAATTATAAAGTTAATCAATAAAAATTGTGTACACTGTTCAAAACAGGCTGACTATTAGACCAAAGAATTCCAAAACAATACTCAATTATAAATGTATATAAGATTTACGACCCTTTTGCTTTTTGTATGCCTGTAAAATGGAATAAATAATAGTCGTTAAAACGTCTCTTTCTTGGTAGCAATGTGCTGATTAGCAAGTTAAAGCATGCTAGGTTGGTGAAAGCAGCAATCTTTCAGTTATAAAGTGAAGTGAAAATGGAGTTAAGCTCATGTTTGTGATCCCTAGGTCTTTTGGATATGACAGTCACAAGATAATTTCTAATCTGTCACAAATATATCCTTACTTCCATAGCGGTAGAGGTGAAAATTCCCTCAAAATAATAGTCATATTTGGAGAAACTCCAAGTGTATGCCACATGGTCCATGTGACTCAAATATAGTCATCAGCACAGGTCTGTCAAAGCAGAGTGCAGATGTAAACACATGGAAACCATGAAGTGGTCGTTGCTGCCTTATTCCGTTACATGAACTCAGGAAAACACATTTGTGAGTAGACAATGGAAATGAGAAAATGAACCTAATATTCTGATAATTGTCCCAGCCAGTCACGTGACTTTATAATTTTTATTACAATTGCAGAAGATGAAAACAGGAGTGCACACGACTAGGTTAGTAGACATTTACATGTTGCTGTTGGTGCCAGAAATACTCTATGGTTAAACAAATGTGTTCTTATTTTATCAACGTACTGTGTCATTAGCTTTTGATTCCCATAACACATCAGCCTCACTGTCTCCCCATCTCTCTCTCTCTATGAGATGTTGTAAATAAGCAAGGTGCAAAGTACACAGATGACAGCTGCGCAAACTGGTGTACGTCTGGATTACTTAGAAAATGAGTGAAAATGTCTGTATGCGGGCTGCATCTGAGTAAACAGGCATAGCCAGTAAACTGGAGTGGTGTTTAATGATACTCTGCACAGGTGTGTCAATGCTAGCGTGCAGTGGGAGGGGCTGGTGCTGGCATTGCCAACATTACCCACACTTGGCAAATTAATCCGACATTGTGGGTGTGTATTGTTATTTAGCGCAAAGCGTCACACACTTTGGCGGCATTTGAAGTATGATGTAATCATTAAAGAAGGATGCTAACTGTTTCAAATGGCTGTTGCATACTTTTGCACTACTTTTAAAACCAGTTTTTAACCTCATGCATCAGATTGTGGTCAATTTGAAATGTTTTGTTAATTTCAATTTAAATATTTTGTTAATTTAAAATTAGTCAAATAGTGAAATTTTCTTTCTGCAATCTTTTTCTAAAAGAAAAGTAAATTATAATTTCCAAAATGTTTTGTAGTGGTTTTTGTTATTTTGTTGTTAGAGGTAGGTTCATTTTTATGTTAGTGTGTCAGTGAAGTACTCAAAATAGAATTTTTGGCTCATCCTCCAAACTAGTTGTATTAAATTATAATAATATAATAATGTTAAAAATAACTTATTGTTGTCATGGGTGCTGTCCTATAGCCTTGCAGTAACTAGCAGCTTTGTTAGAACCTTTGGTAGTTCTAAGTTTACGTAGTCATTGAAGTTCCTCTCAGTCACTGATCCCTTCAAATACAATAGTTAAGTTGTGGGGGCAGCTGTGGATTAGGAGATGGAGCGGGTCGTCTGGAAATCCAAAGGTTGACGGTTCAGTCACCAGATACTCAACTCTTCATGTTGAAGTGTCCTTGGGTAAAACACTGAGCACTGAGCTTCCCCCAATGCATCCTGAGTGTGTGTGTGTGTGTGTGTGTGTGTGTGTGTGGGTGGGTGGGAACATTAGAGAAGTTGCTTAGTTAGGAACAAAGCACTCATATGAATTTGTGTGTGAATAGGTGAATGAGGCTTGTAGCAAAAAGGGCTTTAAGTGCTCAAAATAGAAAAAGTTCTAATAAAAACTTAAGTGTTTATCTTATTTGAAGACCCTTATAAATTGCTTGTGATTTTTTTTGTGACACAAAATATTTGAAAACTATTTCCACACTCTTGCAGAACCCCAGCCCATTTCAGTTCTCCACCGTATACTCCTCCACACCAAATGCAGAGATCCTTTTCTTCTCCCGATAATCTGCAGAAGCAGGTCATGGTAAGCTTCTTTTTTAAAAAACAATACTGTATTGTCACACTGGTGCACTGCCATAACGGACAGTGCACCAGTTAATGAATGTTAATGAATGCGTTATTCAAGGATTGCACTTGGCTTCTTTTATGTTCAACTATCTCTGTTACTGTGTAACAAATAAGTCGATATGTAAGCCGTGTGTAAAATGGGACCTTTTATTTGCCCCCCGTCTGTAGATGAACAACATGATGTGGCAGACTCACATGAAGCAAATGGACCAGTTAAACGGCGCCTTCAAACCTCCACAGCGGCAGACGTTTGGAGGTGGAAAGTCCGTCAGTGGTGACTCAAGGCATCATGACAATACCCCCTATCGGCATCCCGCATCCCAGAATAACAGCACCGGCAGAAGCCAGCGCTACGCAGACGAGTCGGGCTCTGGCCGTCATCAGCAACACGGCCACGGCCGAGAGAGCCACCACCACCATCACCATCAACAACACCAGAGCAACAGGAGTGGCAACCGTCACTATGACAACAGAGGCGGCAATAGACCGTATGATGATAGGGGTAGCAACCGTGGCTACCAAGACGGTAGAGGGCAACGATACTGAGATGTAAAAAAAAAAAATCTGTACAGACTTAAGTTCTTCAGATTTGAAGACACTTTTCTAAAGATGATGAACTATGTTGAAAAACATTATTGTGTATACTCAGGTTGTTTGTAATGATCCTATCAGTTTTAAGATTTAATAACTCATGCCTTAGAGACAATTTTTTTTATTATTATTATTTTACTTTTAAGGCATTTTTAAATTTGTACTCTTCTTTCGTGTGAGCTTTTCATCACAGACGTTGCAGATATTTTGTAGGGCGTCATTTTGTCACGAGAGCAAGGACAAAAGCTATAATTAGTAGTGATTTTTAGAATACAAGGGGGAAAAAAGTATTAAAAAAAGAAATTGGGCAGTTTTTTATGTTATGCAAATAATATTTAAATGGTGCTGCCATAGTTAAAAAAAAAAAAAGAAAATCTTCAGGTACTTTGCAAAAAAAGAACAATAACTTTCAGATTCCACCAGCACCACTTACTACAACAGGGCACTGACTTTTTCTGATTGTAACATCGTCTAACCTTGCTCTTTTCCAGAATTTTTTTTTACTCTTATCTGTAAGACTGTTTTAAAATGAACATTTGCATTATTATAAAGCTCTTTTCATTTGACTGCTGCCTTGTCTTTCATCCGGCTACAACACAAATACTTTAGGGTCTTTGCTCTACATCGTGAACCTATTTACAGCTCTTTGTGTATGTGGCTAAGTTAAATAAGTAGGCTATTGTATGTTGATGCTACATGCTGTAATGCATGCACACAAGGCCTTATCTGCACCTATAAATGGACCTCGTGTAACTAATATGCTTGTGCAGTGGGTTACGAAGTAATCTACAGGTGGCGCCACACACATCCTTTTATTGAATCAATTAAGGTGGTAAATATAACTGAGCCACATGATCAGCTCCTATTTGACCTTTCTGTTCATGATGCTTTCAAGTCTATACATAGGTTTGACACTCATTCTGTACTCTTGACCACATTCATTTATGTTTAGGTTTACTGCTTATTCGCTAGAGTCCCACATAACCGTGTCTTGTTCTTGTTCACCCTTACCGAGTGGCACGGGTTTGGGGGACTTCGCAGAAACGAAAGGTAGTTTATTGTTCCAACTTAAAATTAGCAGGACTTTGATCCCTACCATCTGACGGTGCGATCAGGCATTGTGTCCCGGTCTGTTTCTCGTGCAGTGGTCGTTAAATCCCTTAATGTCTGTATAGAGGTCATAATTACCCTTCCGAAAGCGTTTATGCCACTAACAGCGGCTCCCGCGCAATATCGACAACTAGATCCCTCAGTAAATCTCCCAGAGTCCAAAAGTAGAGCTGTGTTTGCACCCTCTCAACTAAGCTCTGACTTGCCTGTAAATCTACCTATCGTCTGATTGCATCCTGATGCTCCCAAATCGCTCTAATAGAGAGTATCCTCTGTTCGGTGTCAGTACTAGGAAGGCCTTTATTACGCTTCGGGCTGCGGCATAACTCTTCTAATTGCTTGATCTGCCTGGCGTCTCCAGCCCTGGAGCGGGCGGATTAGAGAGGCCGCTCGGTAGCCGCTGCTGTGTGGACTTATATAGAAGCGTGCCTCCTGAAATGATCCGCTTCCAAACACCAAGGGACCCTGCCTCCCCTGTAGCCGTGCCCCGCAATGCAAACCCCATCTGACAAGATGCCTGCAGCCGTGACTGCAGGAGCTTGGCACCACCTCAGGTTGCTGGGTTCACCGGGGCCTAAATCTCCCTCCACTCCCTTCATTGTATTGAATCTCGTTTGACTTTAATATTACTGTTGTGATTTGCAAGCGGAAGTACAGTTAAATACATTTAAATAGTCAGAAATTATGTCACCAGAAAAGTTTTCTTCTTTAGTAAAACGTGTTCTGCGGACAGCTGAGCAGTTGTTTCAATCTCCTCTTTGATCAAGCCATCAATCCTCTGAAAAAGAAAGCTGAGCTTCCCGTGCAGAGCTCACACATTTCCCCCCTCCTCACTCTGGACACGGCGGCTGTGGAGGTACGAGTCGCCACCGCGTTCAGTTTATTTCCAGTTGTTATGATAACTGTTTTCCCCGGACACCGACTTTTCGGAGTTTTTCGGACTGTTTGAAACTCTATCTGCACCAGCCTTTCTCGCCAGAAGACTGTTGTTCATTTTATTGCAATCATAATGTACACAAAAAATAAAATTAAAACAAAATCAAACTATGCAGCAAGCACTCTTAAACTTATTTCTTTTAAACAGTTATTCGTTAGTGGACTTAAAAACAAAAGAGTAGCCAAAAATTTGATTTTGTCTTTTCTTTTCTGTGTTATAACAATTCTTAAATGCAGATTACAGGGAAATAAAACACACTGAGAAAATATGCAGAGATTAGTTTGTGCGAGTTGGACGTGCCTGTAGCCTTCCACCCATTAATGCCAGAGCTGTCAGCTCGTGGCTGACGCTCATACTACCTTTATTCGAGCTTAATGACAGATACTTCTCTTAAAATAGATTTCACCGTTGAACCAAACGAATTCTGTGCCAAGCAGGAACAAGGATGGGGAATAAACATACAGGTGCTTTTATTCTGTGGAAACCGATTTTATTGGAAAATGACTGTTAATAAGAGTTTTTGTGTATTATCCTGCCATGCATGCTGATTTGAGATAAATTACACCTGCCGCAGCTTGTTTGCGATATAAATAACTACAATGAGTTAACTGACACGGCCTTTAACCACAAAACGTTTGGGGTCCGTTATAGCATAAATTCTTGTTTTTACCGTTTTAACGTGAAATATCTTTTTTTTTGCGTCATTATTATTATTATTATTATTATTATTATTATTATTATTATGATCATC
>VUQG01016179.1:0-13423 GCA_015106755.1 Etia nguti | reverse complement strand
CCGCTGTCCACCCGCCGTGTGATGACCCTCCTCCGGGATCCCCCCACCCAAGGGAAATACACCGCTCTGAAGACGCTGCTGCGGCGCTACTTCCTCTCCGATGCGGAGCGGGCCGAGAAACTCTTCTCTCTCTCGGGCTGGGTGATGGTACCGCTCTCTAGTTCATGGAGAGCACACTGTCCTTGCTAGGAATGGATGACGGCGGATTCCTATTCACTCACATCTTCCACCGACAGATGCCGGTGCGAGCTGGCCTCACCAACTCCCCGCTGCTGGCCGCGAAGGATTACCGCTCACTCGCAGAAGAAGCGGATCGCATTCTCCTGGCTACTAGGAGCTTTGGCATCCAGGCAATAGACGGCATCTCCTGCGCCCCCACCGATTCTTCCGGGGGCCTCCTACTCATCGATGGTGGCTGGGATCGCAGCACGGCGGCACCGCGGAAAAGGTCGCACTCTAGAGCCCTGTAATATATTAAGTATTCCAAAGTATTCAGAATACGTTACTCTCATTGAGTAACGTAACGGAATAGGTTACAAAATACATTTTGGGGCATGTATTCTGTAATCTGTAGTGGAATACATTTTAAAAGTAACATTCCCAACACTGCTCCCTGCCCTATCATTTGTCAAAGACAACATGGCGGGGCATACAAAATAAAGAAAAGGAAGCTGAAAGATAAGACTTTAGCTAGCTTTTTTCAAGAGAGCTGAAGTACTTGTGTTTCCTCCAATTTTCCTTTGGTAAAAAAACTGAGGTGCAAGGTTAGCCAATGCCATGTTAGTGTTTTAAAACTAAAGCTGCCATATTTAGATGAGCAATAGATGATGTTGGGCCAAGTTTACTGTTAATGCTAGCAAGGATTGTAAATCCATTTATAAATTGTGCTAAATAGTGCAAATTAACAGACTAAAAAAACACTAGACTTTCACTCACCAAATTGAAGCACAAACGTCTTGGATGGATACATAACACACATCGGGCCAAATTACTTTTTAGGTAATTAGCGCGAGTGAGGCTTAGCTGAGAGTTATTCGTTATCAGAGCCTGTTTTGGGAGATACTGTATCAATAAACATGCTTTTTAATACTATAAAGGTGGTCGTGTAACTGAAGAAGGAAGTAGACACACCAGTGCACAAGTACAGATGACTACAATGGTTTTAGCCACTTGTATGCTAACCATAATACAAGACTATAAAGCCAACAGAGGTTTACTGAGCCTGTCATGTTTTGTATTTCACACATTATGTGTCAAATGAGTCCTATAGTCATTCCTAGATAGCTGTGTGCAACAGATGGCAACTAGCAGTTTCACCAAAGCTGCAGTCAAAGGTTTCCAAATTAAAACCAGTAATCCAAAATATCTGAGGCGATCCATAATAAACCACTATTTTTAGGCAGCTGAGCTAATGACAGCTACAATGGCTGCAGGACCGCTGATGGAATCAGACTTTAGAGTGTTTATCCAGAAGCTAATGAGAGTTCATGTAACGCCTGTTTTTATCACTGACTGCACTGTGTGTAGTGCAGAATATAGATAGAAATGCATAAATTAAGCTAAATGCCCATGTTTGTGTTAGAGACCACATCATTATTTGTTGAGTGTTCACTCTTCATTAGAGAAAAGTGGAGGAGAGCTGCCCTCTGCACACTGGGAAATCAGAGCAGGTCTTACTGTTTCAGAGAGCCCAAGAATGAAAGTAATGAAACAAAGAGACACACTCACATACCCACACAAATCCACACTGGTCATGTTTAATAAACAGTGGATCATTGTTGTGGGCCAATTTTTTTGCAAAGTTTACAAGAAACTGAAATTATATAGCAAATATTTTTTTTAATAATATAAAATTAATATAACATGCTACCCCATCATAAAAATTTGAGAAAAGTTTGCTTGAAATTCTTGAAAATTTAAAGAAAATATAACATCTATGTAGATATTCACAGCCTTTGCTAAAGTTTGTTGAAGCACCTTTGCCAGCAATTCTCTATGAGTACGATGCTACAAGCTTGGCACATGGGCCTATGTACAAGAAGGGCTCAAATGAAGAGCTCCAAGTTAACAACAGTTCATTTATTTACAGTGACTCTTAATGACAGTATAGAAAGATCAAAACAGTGGTACAGTCAAGTCTCTGCGAGGACTTCCTCAAAATCCAAACAGAATCCAAATCTATCCCAAATCCACACTAGAGCCAGCTCACCACATCGTGTCTGGAAATCTCCAAGTAACCCTGGGCACAAAGACAGGCGGGTGAGAATCTCTGTTTTACAGGCAAGAAAACACAAAGACAAAGGTTAGGAGCCAGGCTGCTCTAAGTGTTTCTCTAGAAACAGTCCAGCAAAGACTAACTCGCTGCTGCTTTCTTATGAAGCAGCCCAGACAAGGTCACCAGAAGAAGGTGTGCGATTAATGCTAGGTGTGTGTGTGAGCCAGAATGCGGGAAACCAGACAGGTCCCAACAATGCCCATGAACCGCACACACACACACAGGGAAAAGGGAGAGTGGAGACATGACAGAAATAAACAGCAAAATGGCAGTGAGGGCTGAGGGACAATGAGATTTTTGGACAGAACCTCTCAAGCTCCATCAGGGTGGATGAGGAGTAGCAGTGCACAGCCATTTTTCAGAACTCTCAACAATCATTCTCCTGTCTAATGACAAATGGCAGCCTTAAATACTCTCAGCTGTTTAGGACTAAACCATTACTTTACTGTCAAGTGAGTTTTCCAAATTCTAACATTCCACCAACATTTTACAACACACTCTTTTAATAAATAAATATATAATATACATACATTTTACCATTCTTATATGATTACATTTTTTTTTTTTTAATTTTAACCTTACAACTTAACAACTATTATGAAAACACCAAAAACCCATGCAGAGAGAGTCCCCACCCTCCCTTAACCCATGGCCTCTCCCGGAACCTTTAAATGGTGTCCGGCCCCCTGGGGAAATGTTTGCCCAAACACACTGGACCCTACAGAAAAGACAAGTGAGTAATCACATTTCAACAGCAACTTCTTTGCACCAACCTTTATATCTACACTTTCCTCTCTTGTTTTCCTTAATAGTAGACCTTATTTGCTCCCAATAACAATTCTGTCCTCCTTGCAGACAACCACCACACTTCTCAATGAGGAGCAGCTGTGGAGAACCTGGAACAAAGGCTACCTGCTAGTTATTAAAATACTCAATAAATATTTAATAAATAATGTGCAAATCAATGTTTAAAGTGCGATGTAAAATAAAGTGCTAGTTAAAATGCTTTTACTAAAGTGCAAAGGTGCTCCTAAAGTGCTGTACAAGTTATAATATGACACTAGTAAGGAAGTCGTCTTCCTTACAGCGAACAACAAAATGCTGGTTCACTACTGGATAAGTACATATATGCACAGACGCACATTTAAATGTAGTTATGTAAAATTACAGACAATAAGAAGTGTAAAGGCATGCACTCTTTTGTCCAAACAAATGCATACTGTACATGCACAGATGTTGCTAAATATACAAGGATATGTGTTATATCGAATATATACCAACACAGATGGCTTGGTAACTCAAGCTCTCACACACACATCATGCACAGCTGGTAACAGGAACAGAGCTGACAAATTATTTTCATGAAGCATGACACATCCATTTGACGTCCCACCATAAAAAAAAAGTGCTTAAGCATTTTCTATGGAGCTCTCTGGAGCATCCCCACACCCTACAGTTTCTGTCCTCATTTCAAAAAAATCATGGAGAGATTGAGGGGGAGAGACAGAAGCAGAGGCTGGGGGTGGAGCAGCTGATTTTTATTACATTTGTCTTCTTTTTGCATACCAACAAGCTGAAATAGCTACGGGTCTAGAATTTCTTTTGAAATAATCTTCTCATGTCTTCAAAAATACATCTTAATCTTTCTGTATTGCAACAGTGAATAATGTTCCTTTGGCCCTAGCTTGTGACAATTACACTTTTTTTTATACACCACCACAATTTATTTCTAATCAAGCAATAAAGATGTAGCTAAAGTGCAGACTTTCAGCTTTGATTCAGAAGGTGTAAACTTAGGAATGACAGCCTTTTTTACAGCATACACAGTTTCCCATTTTCAAAGGCTCAAAAGTGATTGAACAATTCATTAATGAGCAGAATGAAGCAAGATGCCGATATGAGCCATTTACTACAAAGCAAGTTCAACATACCAGGGGTATGTTTCCGTTCTGTGGATTCACCGGGCAAAGCTACCTTTCCCAGGTTTGCTGTCACACACCTGCAACTCATCAAGTGGTGTGTATTTAAAAGTACAATCAGTCTTTTTTTAGGTTATTAAATAGGAAAATAGAATATTGTTCTTGTAGATATGTATTGATTAGTGTGTGATTATGTTTTCCAGCAATTTGCTGGATTCTCATGAATTTAGAATTAATTCATTAAAAATACAAAGGAGGGGCTTGTGGAAGATAAATCATACCATGTTTTATCATCTGAGAAGGGGCCCTCCTGTCTCCAGAGAGCTGACAAGACCAAGCTAAATAACAACGGCTTTTAGCTGAGATTCAGAAGTTTCTGTGGATACCACACATTCCGATATTTATATAGCCCACCTCATGTTACAGCCGATTAAACAGAATCTCCCCCCTTTTGTCCCCGGTACCAGGAACACTGGGGCTCAAGAGGCTAGTGTTACAGACTTGAATTGCAAACTACTCTAGTGGTGAGACTTTACACACTGTAACTTTAAGGATGGGCTGTGTCACTGATTCTCCATCAGATCGTTGCCTCCACCATGGTGGAGACTCTTGTTTTGTTTTGTTTCACTTGGCAAATCTTTTGTGTTGTTTGTTTCTTAGTTTCCTGTCTAGGATATCTGCTTACTTTCCCTGGAGGACTGACCTGTGTTGCCTTGCGGAGGCAAAAACTCACAGCTGGACTCACTTTTCTTCTCACCATAGAAGTAAGCTCCAGCTCAGTCAGTCAACTGCCTTTTATTATCCTGTGCTGTTTTGTCTCAAAACCTTTTAAATCTTTTTCCAGTATTCTGAGTTTTTTTAAAAATTCTGAAAGAACAATTCGGACAGCCTCTGGGCCCAGCAGACTCAGCAGGTATTTGAGCAGCCATTACACATCAGCAAGGAGTAAAACTGAAAAACTTTAGACCCTCCTACTCTCCCCACAGAGGTCTTCCATCATTCCACTAAAAAAAATCCCCAAATTACAGGCAAGATACAAGCCTGACTATACCTAGCCAGTATCCCTCTGACCTCACACACTAGTTCAGGTTTTTCCTTCAACAGAGAGGTGACATGCCATGTTGCCATAGCCAGCCTCAGGCTACATCCACACATACATGGGAATTTCTGAAAACCCAGCTTTTCTATGTGTTTGGGCCTTTCATCCACACGTAAATGGCATTTTGGATCACTGAAAAAACTCAGTTTTTGCGTTTACGTGTGGACGAGGAAAATGGAAATTTAGTCACGCAACGTCAAAGGTGTGTGCCTTTTTTGACATCATGCTGTGCGCTACGTTATTATTTACATGAGATGAATTTCTACAGTGGCAGATATAGACAAAATACTGTTGCTGTTAATCTTACTGTCTGCAGTTTTTACACGCTTACATATACAAACGCGGTTACTGTCCCTCCATTTAGAAAGACAGAGGCGTCAGAGTGAACTTCGGATGTGGCTTCTACATTCAACACAGATGCTCTCACAACCCAAATCCCAACACTAACGTCATCGTCAGTTTTGAATGCATTAAATTTTTTAAAATTAAATGTATGTATGCTGTATGCATTTTTTCCATTCCTAAGTTGTGAGTCTACCGCAACCATATTTCACAGCGCTATGTCTTAAGATTACGAGTCACTCAGACTAATGTAAAATTTCAGTTTCTTTCTTTATTGAATAAACTCCAGTGGGACAAAATCCAAAATACCGTCTTTAGTTATTAACATTTGAAATGATGAAGGCACTTGAAAAGTAACACAAAATTAGCTGCCTTTCCAGAAAAACACAAAACCTTTTCAGAAGTACTTAAACCCTGTTTACACTTTCCCTTCCAGGCTTCTAGACTTCTGATTGGCCAACATTTCTACACGGTTAGGATTTGGCATGCTCTTCACAGCGTTTGCGTTTACATGTGGACAGAGATATTTTTTTCAAAACTGCATGTGTGGATGGGATTTTTAAAAAAACGAAAACAGAAAATCTCAGTTTTCACAAATACCCACGTACATGTGGACGTAGCCTCAGTATCCAGAGATCTGACCGCCAGTGCACCCGCCCTTGACCACCAGCCAATGCACATTCCACACAAGCACTATGGTGCCTCTTGTGGGTGGTGGGCTCACGGGAGGGCCACCTCAGCCAGCCCTTATGAGTTAAGACCTGTCCTTACCTCAAGCTCCCTCCCAGGCCTGACTCCAGGGTGGGAACCCAGAAATCCTATCACAGGAGGGGTGAACTGGTCTTTATCTGGCACGTCACCCAGGACAACCTAAAAAAAAGTAATCAAATCACTCCACCATGGTAAGGTGGAGAGGAAAAAACAGTCTTTGTATTTAAAATTATGTTAGCCTGGCCAGTTACTTTTGAGCCTCTGAAATTGATAGACGGAGTAAAAATGGATGTAGTTCATAAACAGTTATTGCAATAGTTTTGTTAAAGCCTGATCATTTAAATTTGAAAGTCTGCACTTCGATCACACCTTGATTGTTTAATTTAAGATACACTCTGGAGATGTAAGAGGTAGGAGTTACACATGTTGCATTAATCAGTTATAGTGTATCTCAGAAATACATTCACAATCCACCACATGCTGATTTCCAGTTCTCTGCTGAGATTTCAGTTTCCAGATCTTTCTTGCTAAAAATTAATTGGCACTAAAACTAAATTACAACAGAGGCATAAAGAAATAATGCCATCCCTAAAAAGAAGAGAGGCCTAATGAAAGGGCAAACACACACACACTAATCTCACTTGGTTCTTTTTCATCTTAACAGCTTTCTGTCTCAGTTTCCATCCTTGTATTTCTTTCTTTTTCTCAACATGTATCAACTATTTTCTTCAAAAACAGCGATGGTTTTAAGGTCAACTGAGTCACACAGTAGTCCAGATTCATCTGCGTGACCAGCTGTGATTCCTCTGAGACATGTGACCCTACTGATTGTCACAGTTTTTTGTAGTAATAATACCATGGTGTACTCAAGCAGAGGTCTGTTATACTGACCTCCTTCTAGTGTTCACCTGCTTGTCTGATATGGAAAATGCATTCATTCTGTCTGTGTGTGTGTGTAATTTTGGATTAGGATGTACACCTTTTTATCCACTTCGAGGTCAAAAAGTGTCACTCATGAATGTGTGACTCGCTGGAAAAGCACATGATGCTCAATGTGCAATTTCAGAGGCGATCAGGACCTTTAATGATACGGAATAATTGGGTGACAGGCGCAAGAGATAAATGATGCATCACCAAGGAGATAAAAGTTATTCTCCTGCAAACGTAGAAATAAAGGTTCTGTCACATCTACTGTATGCCCACAGAAATTCTGTGTTTCCAACTGAGATCCCATGAAGTTAGCCCATTGATTTAATATGTACACAAAGAACCCAGCAAGAGACAAATTTCACTGGCATTATCAAGTATGATGCACAACTGAAAGGCGAGGACGGAAGAGTTGAAAACAGAGGATACAAGGAAGATACAGTGCATGAATATGAATGAGAAGAGGAAGTGAAAGTATTAATTTACCCCAATTACTACTTGATTGCTTCATTTGCACAAGAGATGTGTCCTTTCAATTTCCAGAAAGCAAGCTGTGGCTTTTGAACTAATGAGAGCATTACTATTGAACTCTGACATGTTGTTGACTCTGGTTACAGTATACAGTGTGTGTTGCTTTGTTTCATATCCTTTTTGAAGCGTTTCTACTGTAATTCTTTTCTTGAAATGAGAAAAGCTCAAAATATTTGTTGTACTGAAACCTGCAATAAATGTATGACTGCATGATGTGACCACTTTACATGTCTTCTTCACTTTGCTGTCTCCTCCACAGCATGTCTTTTATCCTGTCTTCCTTCTCTCACCCCAACCGGTCGAGACAGATGGCCGCCCCTCCTTAAGCCTGGTTCTGCTGGAGGTTTCTTCCTGTTAAAAGGGAGTTTTTCCTTCCCACTGTCGCCAAAGTACTTGCTCATAGGGGGTCATATGATTGTTGGGTTTTTCTCCGTATGTATTATTGTAGGGTCTACCTTACAATATAAAGCATCTTAAGGCAACAGTTGTTGTGATTTGGCGCTCTATAAATAAAATTGAATTGAAAAAAATAATAATAATTCTGGGCAGGGGAATAGAGATGAAGTATGGTGAAAAAGTCCATTAACCTTAAAACCCACTGGTTCATTTTCTGGTCATCGTTTTCTCAAAATGTGTTGAATGAGAGGACCCAAACACAGACTCACCACATCATTATTTAGAAAGTATAAAGTCCAGAGAATACAACAGAGTCCAAAATAAATCCACATGATAAAAATGGCAGACTTAATCAAAGAAATTAGAACGAAGCACACAAGGGAAGTTACTACAGGGAGCAAACGCAGACACCACAAAAAAGGACAAAGGAAAACTAAAGCTATTTATACACACAGACACACTAAGGAGTAATCAGTAATCAGAACCAAACAGAACATAAAATAATAAACAAAAATTCCAAGTTCTAAAACTCAAAGCTCCCTGTCCAAGATCCAGAACCACGACTCTATGTTGTAGTATGATCTGATATCCCCGTTTTGGTGTTCTACATTGCAACTGAACAATCCCATTGTCTTCGCATTCAGTTATCATTAACCAAGAAGGTGGCTAATTCTTAAAAACTGTCAAAAGGAAACCAACATGAGTAACTTACATTTGGCTAACAGCAAACCTAACTTGAAAATAATTTTGTTATACTGCATAAAGTAATAAATAATATACTTGAAACGCCTAACATTTGTTCCAGAAATGAATTTTATATCAACACAAGCATTTTTTTCTTTTTCAAACATACTCCAAAGCTATGATATCACAAGAACGTTATTACCAACATTATTATAATGATGCAGGAAAAACACCAACACAGCAGACGTGCATTGAAATTCTGTTTACTGATGGGGTACCAATGTTTTATCATGTAACTATTATTTTTAGACTTTAATCTGTAAATCAGAAACTGTTGGAACATTGATTGGTGCTGATAAAGTGTAAACTGAACAAATAAAATACTACTACAGTAATAATAATAACGATTTTGATGAAAAGGCGAAGCTGAATTGAGTCACATTGTTGCTGGTCTCAAAAAAAGCAAAAATGAAGCCCTGATTATTACGAACTCAAGGCTTTATTGCAATTATGTGGTGTGTGTTTATTTAGAGGTGAGAATAACAATGAAGCATGAGTCACAGGGTTTTCTTGCATGTGTGTGCGTCATTGCCATGTTTAAAATCAGAAGCCCCCCTAAGGTAGGAACCTTAACATTCATAAGAATGTTACTATATTAAAGGGAAGAACTAAAATAGAAGTGATTCTACAAGGTCAAGCATAGGACATATAACTGTTACCACTGTGTATAGTATTCACACATTAGTGAAGTACCTGGTAGCCAGGAGCCCAGAAGCTTTTTTTTTCTAGTGCTTAAGTAAAACATACGCATTCATGTCCCTGAGTCACACTTTTCCATCTGGTCAGGGGATGCATGCTGCCCACGTTCTCTACCAATTGGCACAGCAACCTCCAAGAAGACTCTCATTCATAGTAGCCCTGTGCCAGGATAAAAACACATCAGACAGAGTGCAATGCTACATCTAATCCTTTACTTGTCAGTTTAATCAGTATCGGCTCCAATATTCACTAAGCGCACATCAGGTGACGCTCAAGTTTTTAGGAATGGCTAGAGCAAATGTTTAAATTTCAAATACATATTCCTTCAACTTAGAGTATACCATAATTATTCTCATATACAGTAAATTACAGATTGTGGATTGGGCTGTTAAGATACTTCAGTAGACACCCAGGGGCAGCTGTGGCTCAGGTGGTAGAACAGATAATTTGTTTGTTTAATAAAAAATACTTTATGAATGTGTGTGTGATTGGGTGATTGAGAGTTGTAGTAGAAAGTGCTGTGAGAGCTCAAATTGGCAAGAATTATTGTGGATTGGATTATTGCGATGCAAAACTTCATCAACATTCTCCTGCTGCAATGAATCAGTTAGGTAAAACATGAGCCATGTGACTCACTACTTGTTGCACGTGGCACATCCGGTCTCACCGATACACTTTCTAATACAGTCATGACCAGAGATGGGCAGTAACGTATAATCCAGTTACTTTTTTCAAGTAACGAGTAATGTAAGAGATTACTATTGCAAAAAAAGTGATTACATTACTGTTACTTTCCCAGAAGCACGCTGCGTTACTGTGTTACTAAACCATTGTGATTTTGTTTGTGAGAGTGTCTCATGGCAATGACATAAACACGTGCAAAGTCCATGGCAGCAACAGAAGTGTGTAGATCAACAATGGATAATATGGAGTGCGGGGGAGAGTATGACCATGCACTATTTAAAGCGTGGACGTACTTACATTACTTTAAGTTTTAGTCCGTAAAAAGTGACAAAAACATTAGCGTCCACTGTACACTCCGCGTGGGAAGAAAACTTCTTTCTACAGCGAAAAATTAAACTTCAAATCTGAGCAAGTACCTAGCACGCTGCCACGGGAATGTGAAATTCACAGAGAAACCCCCGGATCCTCCCACTGACATGACCGCTGTGGCATCGGGCAAACCTCCACCCGCCCCACTCCTGCTAAACAGGTGAAAATAGATTCAAGAGCGACAGGACTTAATGCTTACACTGTGTGTAACTCTTTGGTAAAAAAAAAAAGATTAAGATGACCAGATGGAATACTGTCGAAAACACAAGAGAAAATACATCCATGCTGCTCATTAAAAGATATTTCCTAAATAATTAGGAAAAAATAGATGAAATTTTTTTAATTGATAAGCTTGTCACTGTTCTCTCCGCTGTTGTGAATCATCAGCAGGACACACTATATGTAACTTGAGTAATAATGACTGGTATATGTACACAGATATAATGATGGCACCACTCAGTGGAAGCGTTTGCCATAATGCCAGCATTTATAACTCCCTTCAAAGACCTAAAAATAATTCAATGTTTCAAAAAAACTCAAATAAATTGAATACAAATTAATTCAATTCAATTCAATTTTATTTATATAGCGCCAAATCACAACAACAGTCGCCTCAAGATGCTTTATATTGTATAGTAGATCGTACAATAATAGATACAGAGAAAACCCAACAATCATATGACCCCCTATGAGCAAGCACTTTGGCGACAGTGGGAAGGAAAAACTCCCTTTTAACAGGAAGAAACCTCCGGCAGAACCAGGCTCAGGGAGGGGCGGCCATCTGCTGCGACCGAAATTAAAGAGCTTGAAAAGAACTACTGTGACAAAAACATCAAGAGTTTGGATTTGCTTTTAACTGACAAACGGGAAGCAAAATCAGTTCTTAATATTTGAATCAAATGTGTTAAATTTGAAAACACAATGCCATAAACATACAAATTCAATGTTTTATATAATTTTTTATCTTTGGGGAAAAGTTTGCGCTCATAATTTGAAATGCTGTTAAATAACTGTGCAAGATAATGATGTCTATAATTATTTTTGTCTAAACAAGCCACTCCACTTTGTAGTCATTCATATGTGGCGCATATCCACAACTGCACCCATTCCAAATGCATAATGTTCAGTGTGTTAGCCCGTATCTAACGTATATGTGTCTGCATTGTTGCTCTGTTGCAGATGTACTTACATGTCATCGCTCTGCTTCTCTTGTTGTTTTTGGCCTGTTTGGGCAGCATTTAGCTGCTGCCTGAACCCTGTGACAACAGTGATTAGTTGGCACAAAAGACCAGGGAGCCCAGGTGTCCCATCTGGTTTCTGCTTTTATATCCTGCTTACTGTTATGTGAATCTGCGAGTGAACAAATTGACTCTGTGTGTGTGTGCGTGCGTGCGTGTGTGTGTGTGTGTGTGGTGTGTTTATATGTGGCCCTGAACAACTGCTCTGTCAAATTTGTTTTAGTTACAGCGCAGGTTTTCAATACCAGGCCGTCTATTTCAAGTTTGCCTGTGTGCTGCAGACAGCAGGCACAGTTCTGCATTGCACGATAACTGATAGCAGGTTGCAACATGTCTGTTCCATTCATGTCTCTGCTTTTGGTATGTCTGATTTATGGCAGCTTGCGGCCGCTTGAAATGGATTCATATCTCAGTGAGAAAGTGAAGGTGATGCAATTTTAGTCTGAGTGTATTGGATTTGTTTATGTGTTATTTATTCATTTAGAGATGACAGGGCACATTTGTTTCTATTTTTGAAAAAATCAGTGCAAGAGGGTCAGGGTTGGCTAAATGGCTCATTTGTACTCTGTACCTTATCATTTTTCTATAAAACTAATAACCCACATAAAATTGTAACTTATGAATGCATTTGTGCATGAAAAAATGTTTCACTGAAAACAAAAAGATGATCCTGTATTGGTAAGTGTAATAACAAAAAAATACATCATAATACATCTATAAGTGGCAAGTGATTTATTTAAGTTGAATAAACCTGTTAAGATAATCATCGTGTGTACTCATGTTGTATAATGTGTTGAACTGCATTATGGTTAGTGTTGTTTAACAGAGAGAGAGTATTTTAGTTGTCACCACAAGGGGGCACTATTTTCACTTTAAGGGCACGTCTGCTGCGTCATCACGCCCCTGACTGAGAGAGAGTGTACACAACAAAAATGGCATCCGTGAGGAAAGGTTTTACCGCGTCTTAAAATGGAATAAAGTACCCAAAATCTTAAGGATATTTTTGCCTCCGTCGTCATTTTCCTTCGAGTTGATCGCTGTCAATGCTGCAATACTCAACAAAACCACTTGCCACATATAGGAAGGAATCCATGTTTCATTACCTAAAAACATATTCTCTTGCAACTATCAGGTCTTCAAGTGATGACTTGATGAACCTTGCTTCCGGGTCCAAACTACTGTGCATGTATCAGGGGTGTTGTGTTTTTAACATGTTTTAATGCTTTGTATCTTGTTCTATTTAATCTGAACAAGCCCCTAAAAAAGGCAGTGATCACTGTCGGCCTCTCTCGGTTTTTATTACCACTATTCATTTTAAAGCTCAGTTTTTAAAACCTTACGATGTAACTACAGCCCAGCCCATGCAGCAGTATATTAATGACTAACCTCATATTGTGGATGGATTATCTCAGTTGTTCTCCTGACTGAAGTTTGGTCCATTTACAGCATCCTGCCATGCGATTGCATTTGTCCCTAACCATCGGGAACC
>VUQG01016161.1:0-10636 GCA_015106755.1 Etia nguti | reverse complement strand
TCTCTGAGACAGCTTTCTGTATCCTTCCCCTAAACCATGATGGTGGACAATCTTTGTCTTCAGGTCATTTGGGAGTTGTTTTGAGACCCCCATGTTGCTACTCTTCAGAGAAAATTAAAAGAGGAGGGACACTTACAATTGACCCCCTTAAATACTCTTTCTCATTATTGGATTCACCTGTGTATGTAGGTCAGTGGTCACTGAGCTTACCAAGCCAATTTGAGTTCCAATAATTAGTTCTACAGGTTTTGGAATCAATAAAATGGCAACAGTGCCCAAATTTATGCACCTGCCTGATTTTGTTTAAACAATTATTGCACACTTTCTGTAAATCCAATAAACTTCATTTCACTTCTCAAATATCACTGTGTGTGTCTCCTATATGATATATTTAACTGACATTTTTTATTGTAACAACCAACGATTTATACACTAAAATAATGACTATTAACAAGGTTGCCCAAACTTTTGCATCCCACTGTAATTGTACCTGAAAGTTGTCTTTTTCTTGTATGGTTTATCTTAAATTTTATAGTTTAATTTAACTGCCATTTCTCAATGACATTTCAGACAGTGGAAACCTCTCGCTGGAAGCACTTTGATCTAACCTTCTCTTGTTTTGTAGCTGCCAATTAGTTTTATTTCTTTTTTTAGATCCACAGTCAGCTGCTTGAATAAACCCCACGGTTTTTGGTTGTTACCACAATACCCTTGAAGTGTCAGTCTTAGACTTTCTATTCTGTTAATGCCAAGTCCTTCAATTAATAAAAGAAGAAAAATTTCACACCAGCATTCAAAGAATGCTGTTTTTAGGGCCCGAGCACTAGTGTGCGAAGGCCCTACTGGAATTGCTCCATTTATTAGTTTTTGAGCCTAAACAGGCTCAAAAACTAATATAATATAGACTAATATAAACTAATATAACTAATATAATTTTGCACATTTGTCAGGTCTGGTGAAAAATTACGTATTTTAATAGTTTCACACATGGGCGGGGCAAAATGGCTCTGGAACGCCACCTATGAGTTGTTAAATGAAGTCCTACGAACACATAATTTGAGCTACAGTAATGAAATTTGGTACACACCTTTAACATAGCAATTTGAAATGAAGGTGACATTTTGGCGTCGATTTTGCCATTTCCCAGCGTTGTACTTTTGCGGACTCCTCGTAGGGATTTCATCGGATCATAGTTGGTCAGTCTCACACACCTGGGCCATATTAAATTGCGGAGCTTTTGAGTTTTTGTCATAGTGCGTTGCCGTGACGCCACAGCGAATTTCAATCATTCACCATAAAAATTTTATTTCCTTTCATTTGCTTTAAATTTTTTATTGGCTCTCATTCCCACATACATTTGGTTCAATCTGGACCAAACTTCTCCGCCCTGAACACAATTTAACTGCCATATTTGACACTGGTGACAGCGCCACCTAGTGGGAACAGGAAACATCATGTTTTACACTTTGGGATGCAGTGTAGAGGTGGGTGACCCCAGCAACCTCAAATTTGTCCAGGAAAGCCTTAAGGAGTTGGTCTTGCCTTACATTGAAAACTGTCTGTTGCTGGCAGGACGACAAATTTCAATGTTGCACCATGAAGAACAAAATTACTATAACTCAAAGAAATCCTGTCCAATCGCTGTGAAACTTCGCAGGCATGATAAGAGTCCTGCCCTGAACAGACGGATATGCCCATTGTCAGTATTAGTTACAGCGCCAGCTAGAGGCAACAAGAAATGTCATGTCTTATACATTCACGGGCTGCTCTTCACAGGTTATTGTCACCTCAAAAGCGGTGAGAAGAACCATTATGATGCCATCATGATGCTTCAGTGTGAAAATCCTGAAAATCCTGATGTTATGGTGATTCGCCATTAAACATGAACCAGCTTTTGAGGGGCTTGGAAAGCTCAAAAACTCATGAAATTTAGCACAGAGCTCCATTGTGATGATTTAGCTCACAGAAGTAGCACCCAGTGTGGTCTTCTGCTGCTGTAGCTTATCTATTTTGAAGTTCGACATGTTGTGCATTCAGGGATGCTCTTCTGCCACCCTTGGTCATAATAATTGGTTATCAGAGCTACTGCTGCCTTCCTGTATGTTCTGGCCATTTTTCCTTTTACCTCTGGCATCAACAAGGCATTTTTCCCCAGAGAACTGCTGCTCACTGGATATTTTCTCTTTTTCAGACCATTCTCTGTGTAAACCCTAGAGATGGGTTTGTGGGGAAAATGCCAGTAGATCCACAGTTTCTGAAATACTCAGACTAGTCACCAACAACCATGCCAGATTCAAAATCACTTAAATCTACTTTCTTCCCCATTTTGGTGCTCAGTTTAAACTTCAGCAGGTCATCTGTACGCCTAAACGAATTGTTGTGCTGCCATGTTATTGGTTAACTGTACATGTGTTTGATGTGCAGTTGAACAAGTATACTAAATGAAGTGGCCAGTTAGTGTAGTTCAGCCTTCTGTTGATGTGTGGTTGTTTAGCTGTCAACATGAGAAAGTATACTGTCTTCCATCCTAAGCATGGCCCCTGTTCTGTTATTATCTAATGCGTTAATTAGTTGCTTGTTTTACTCTGTGCTGGTCTGTTTTATCGCTGTTGTTGATTTTTGTGGTTGGGACAGGCAGCTATTCTGCCCCTGTATTCCAGAGAAGATTTCTACATGCATACGTAGCACCATAAAAAGGAAACAAGTTCTAATATACCTGAAAAAAAATGTTGAATCAGTGACTTTTTAAGGTTAGATTGGACAACGTGTCTTGTATTTTTGTTCAAAAAGCTTTGCCTATAATTTTGTCTTAAGCTATCAAACGAAATGCAGAAAGGTAGATCGCGATGAAAGGGCTGCTTCAGCCCAGCTGGCAGTGCAAGTGCACCATCACATCTTACTGAGCTTTTATCCAAGTATTCCAAACAGCTGAATAACTCATCTGTAGTGACAGTGAGTTCAGTTAGGCAAACCTCAGTCTAGTGGTCTCTCTCTGGGTTTGGAAAGCCACTGTTAAGCACTGTTAATCAACTGGTTTCAGAGACAATTGAGGAGGGTTAAAAGTGCTATTCTTTCTTTTCTAAATTCCACAAGTCAAATATCAGTATAGTTTATGTGTCTTAAATTACAGTAGAGTACAATGATGGTTGCTAACCAAGGCTGCATCTGAAATCCCTTAGTAGGCTATAACAGTATGAGAGATGTTGGAAATCTTGGTAAGAACCCAATAGTGTGCAAAGTGCATACTATTACAGTATGCATTAGGATTTAGGCTCTTCAATAGATGATTATGAGCTAGGATATTAGACCCAGCTGGTTACTTAAGTATCCATAAAGCCATAGTAAGACATTTTAAAATAATAGACAACTGAATATTAAACATAAAAGCGTAATAAAATTCCTCAGTTGTCAAACTGCTGCTATAACTGCAGTCCAGACCGCACATGTTTGGGTAATTACACATCTTTATATTTAAGGAACTATATTTTGATACAAAAGCAAAAACAGCGATTACTACACAAAACCTAATCAGCTTTGATTTAATCGTTTAATACACTCCCTTTTAACACACAGTGATGAAACTTTAGCTGTCAATAAAAATTCAACAGGTTACCCAAACTAAGTTGTCAAATTTAATATTTTGTGGAAAAGAAAACACATAAAGCACAGTTAATAACACATGGACTTTACCAGGCTTTCACTGTAGCCACAGAACAGTCATCTCTTACTTTGGGGTCTTGCCTGCCTTTTAGTTTAGCTGCTCAGTTGAACTGAGTTCAAGTGCTTGATTTGACCAGTGGAGAACCTCTCACCTCCAGACTCTTGGTTGCTTTAGCTGTTTCTCTCGGATAATTATCTCTGAGTTGTGAAATATCATCCATTGAGTTTGGAGTTTGCATTTGGTTGAATGAGAGCACTTTTGCAGGGTGCTCTTGTAGACCTCTGCCTTCAGCCTGTTGCTTCCACCAGTGCTGAAACCAATAAATGCCAGTAAGCCAGTTAAATTGGCAGTCACACCAAACCATATCAGGGAAATAGACTGTGTTTTACCAGAAAGGTGTGCTTTGGGTTGTGAGCTTTTCTTCTTTCTCCACACTTTCTTCTTTCCATCATTTTGAGGTTTTATTTTTGTTTAATCAGTCTGTAGAACTTTTCGTTCGGTGGGCTCTCTTTTGAGTATATTTTTGAAAGCCAACTTTCTGGGATTTGCGTCTTGCAGTGAATCTTCTGAGGCTCTCGTCATGAAGCAGTCTTCTTACCCACTAACAAGGAAGCATGCACACTTACGTCTCCAGTTGCTGTGCAGCATTAGAGAGTTATTTATCTTCCCCCATCTAAGTTATCTCCCTCTCCACCGGAAAACCTTTGTGCGCAGGCTTTTTTTAAAATCTTTTTTTTTTTTTTTTAAATAAGACTTGTCTCTTTTTTTTTGTCTTACAGATTTTTGAAGCTTATTTTTATTTCCTCACTTACATCTCTAATATACTTGCTACTTTATCTGTTAGGGCTGTAGTTCAGGAGGTAGATGAGGTCATCTACTACCATATTCGGTATACTAATATCAAATGTAGGAGCCATATGTGAGTTTTTCCTTTTTTGGATTAAGAGTGTTTGGTTTAAATGCACACACTGTATTGGTGCACGGTTGTGGGGTGTGACTCGTGGGTGTGTGTTAGATGATAAATGTGGTTGTACTCACTTGTTCACCGCACCTGATGTTAAAAGCAGAAAGGTAGGGTGAGCATGAGGGGAAACTTTCTGTTGACCGCAGCTTGACGCATTTTGACTGCAACTTGATGTAGAGTTTAATGCACTAATTAATATAATAGTCAGATGTTGTAGTTTGTCATAGTAATTGGTGCAGTATTTAGTGAGTTGCATTCATTTTTGTTGTGCAGTCTGTGCATTTGTTTAACATTTGATCCCATGTCCTGATTTGTATAGTGGACAGTACGATGTGGAATAAAAAGAGCAAATAGTACAGAAGTGCGTCTCATGTGTTTATTGTTGCGCGTCATCGGTGTCCTCATGTTTAGCCTGCCGGGGCCGTTGGTTTGAGGAGCCGCACCACCAAATATACTTGGGCAATGGGTACGAATGGTTACATGAGGCATAAAGTGTTTTGAGTGCTCAGGTAGAGTTTGAAAAGCACTTTAAAGGCACCGGTCTATTTAGTTTATGATATTATTTTTTAATTATTATACATAATTTTAAAACAGTACTAACACAGGGAATACAGTACATCCAAAACTCCATGAACATGCAATGCCCTAACTGAAGTCTGGTAAACAAAGAGGGTTCTTGTTTCTGCTGCTTTTATATCTGTAGCCTTGTAATGGCTGCATGTTGTCCATTTACTGTAAACTGAGTTATTTCCTTTCATAATTCACTCTATGGTCCCCTGCTGTGGCACAGCCCCCTACTCACAGACTAATTTAGCAGCTCTATAGCAAAATACAGACAGAGTGCTTCAACTAAAGAAAAAGGAGACAGGGTTGTTTATGGTTTCAGCAAGAAACTTTTAACTGTAATATCACAAAATGAAATGCTGTACTTTGAATACCCTTAAGTGAGTCTCATGATGAGACATACCCTGGAGAAGTGGAGGAATTAGTAAATGTGATTTAGTCTAATGGAATCAAAAGTCAATTTCAGAATTGATGTCACAGGGTTTGAATGTAATAGATGGGCTATTTTTATCAGTACCTCTCACACAGTCTCGTCAGCCTCTGCATCCAGAGCAATGTACAATGGAGTACATTTGACTCTTTTGAAAAGCACTCATTTCCATTTAAAAAAAACTTTTGGGCTCTTGATTTTGTTTTGCTGAATGTTTGTTCAGTCTAAAATATTTTTTACTTAACAAAAAAAATTACAATCGGTTATCAAGAGCAAAAGCAAATGATTTCCTCAATTATTCACCTGTCTATTCCTTGTTTCTGTGGCTGTATGGGATTCCGGTGTACATCCATTTCTTTGATTTAACCACTCATGGATCTCTTTTGGAAGAACAACAACATGATGAGTGATAGTTTAATGGTTTATTCCCTCTGATATAGCAGATTCTCTTTCTTTGATCAAAAAATTTAAAATGCAAACAATAAATAAGTGTATGCAAAAGTACTGTGCAAAACGACAAACAGCATTGTTATCATAAATATTGTTCTTCTATATAATAAATCAAGTAACAAAAATAATCCGAGCTCCTTAATCAAACTATATAGAATAGTTATGCCTCATTATTAAATGCGAAGTTGCTAATTTTCACATTGTGTGAGGTAGTTTGTTGTGTTTGAATCATTCACTTAGGTGAGTAAGTTTTACAGAACAAGTTGCTTGAGTAATGTACGAGCTTTAACTTTGAACTCTATATCCACAGGTGCAGCTGAGGCTTTTTAAAGTACTGTAGTCGATACTCGATTACTACAGATTTTAGATATTTTTTTAAAATATAGTATGGTATTGACCCAGTTAAAAACAGAGATATTTTTTTCTTTTCTTGGTAATTCAGTGTCTTTTATTTCAGTTACACCTACAGAAACTCATGCTGTGAAGCTCCCGGCGCACGGTTTTTATGCTGATGTTAACGCTAGAGAAGGTTTGGAACTTTGCACTCACCGAGGCAGCTCTGCAACTTAACATGATCTGAACACTTTGTTGCTGAGCAGCTGTTGTTTCTGTAAGAAAATACTGACAATAATAACAATTACAGTAGATTGGGGAATATCTGCGGATGAAGAAATATCACAAACTGAGTTGTTGCAACAGTGGCATCCTATTACAGTGCAATGCTAGAGTTTGGTGACAAATGCTTGTAAACAGTGTTTCTTACTCAAAAACAGTAATGTATTGCACATTGCTCATTACTTTTCTTGATCACTTAACCAGAGAAAGTAATTCATTACACCACTTGATATGTCACTTTCTTGTTACTCTGTAAAATGATGTAAAATGCAGTCTCATAATTAGCCTACTAGTTAGCTGTATAAACCTCAGTTTTTACATGTCAACACAAACTCAACAACACAGAGCAAAGTTGAGAACCAACCCAAAGAGACTAAAAAGTAATTGATACAGTAATTCTACTTTTGATACATGAACAGTTACCTGTTGAAGCTCAGGCTCTTGTTGCACTTTACCATCATGCTCTTGTCTTGTTTGGAAATAAAAATAAAAGCAATGTTTATATCTTCCCTGTAGACCGCTTCGCCATTTTGCCTCACACCCACTCACCCACACACAAGCTGAAATTAGCTGATTGTGTTATGATGGAAGAAAAAAGCTTGTTTATTTGATTTTTCTTTTCTTTTTCTATCCACCCGGTGTGCAGACAACTGAAGAACCTTTGTAACACAAGTACATAATTGTAATTGCAATATAATTGTTGAATTTGGTATTATTTGTTATATTACTGCATTACTGAAGAATGTAATGTGATTACAGTAATGCGTTACTTTAATCTGGACCAGTTGCAATCTATACTCAGCCTGTTTTAAAGGCCAGTGAATTAAAAATGGTTTTTGAAATGGTTTTAAAAACGTCTGTTGGAGAGGTCCTTACATGAAAGAACATGGCTCTATAGTTTAGTAACAGTACTGTTAAGGTCTAAAGTCCTCTTTGTTTTAATCTGGACCTTGGGACAACTAGGATGAAGTGGGAATGTGGAGACTTAAAACATCAGAGAGGTAAGGAAGTACCAGCCCATGCAATAAAATCTTAATATCAATCTTAAACCTGACTGGAATCCAGTGTAAGGAAGTCAATATAGGCGATATCTTGGCCTGCTTGCATATGCCAGTTAAGTTGGGTAACGGCATTTTTGGACCAACTGCAATCAACCAAGCAACAACAGCCTGACATCTAATTAAAGACTATTAAAACAGGCTCAATGAAGCGATATGAAGGCGATATGAATAACCTTTTCAGAATCTTCAAAGAAAGAAACAGCTTGACCTTCACAAGTATCCAAAACTTTAAAAAAGAAGCTAGTTTTACCTGTTTATAAAGGTAAAAGTACCATCAAAGATCATTCCTAGGTTCTTTGCAGAGGGGTGTCTAGATCTTTAAAGGGCAGAGGTTGCCAGCAGTATGGAAGTCCAAACAGCATGACTTTTATTTTCTGATCATTTAAACTACGACAGTTTAACTTTTTAGCAGGCAGCCCGGTAAGGCCTGTCAGAGGTGTCGTAGTTTAAACAGCAGGTAAATCTACCCCGAACAATCACGACACACCAACATGTCCTTTAATGTTCACTGCTTGCTACACATACATAATTTCAAATAAGATGCAAGTTTTCTACATAAATCCATTTATTGTGTGATTTCTGGCCTCTCATCATGTATTATGGTTAGATTCACAAACTGTTAGGGTGACCGTTATATAATGTATGAAATGCACATTTTTTTTTCTGTGTATTGTTTTTTACTGTCTAGATGTTAAATGTTGACTGAGAACTGGGTAAGATTTTCTTTAATAACAGTTCTCTCTGAAACACGACAGAATTTCATGTTGTCACTACGTTTTGTGAATTACCATACAAACCCTTCCTTTTACTGAAGCGCTTTTAAAATTTCACACTGTTAGTTGACCTTGAAGAAAATATTTCTCTGCTTTATTTGATCAAGATAGGTTGAAAAGGAATAGTAAAGGCACAGATCACAAAAAGCTTACATTTTTTATGGTGAAAGCATTCTTTTCTTTCTTTCCCTGCTTTCTTGCAGACGAGTTTGTGACAAATGCTCATTAAAAGCTGTCTTTTATTTTTTATGCTGTTCTTTAAAATGCCAACGACAGTCACCTTGACAGCACCCATGCCTCTCCAATGCCGATGGAAAATGCCTGGTTTTGAATTTGTTTTCAGTAGGTGGTGATCACAGTGTCTGTAAATTTGTCTTTATAAATTAAGGTTTACTATATCCTGGATGTACCCCTGTAATATATTAGAAGGTCTTTTACAGCATACAAATACCAGTTGCACACACAAAAACACTTAATCATCCTTTTCCACTCACACCTCCTCTAACACTTCACTGTGTTAGAGGTACATCTAAACCAGGGGTGTCAAACTTAAGGCTTGGGGGGCAGAATTGGCCCAGCAAAGATTCCAATCCCACCTATCAGACGGCTTTGGAAAATGCGAATGTGAGTGCACACAGGTTTTCCAACTTTTAACTGTATTTTCATAGGTTTTACAGCTAGCTTTCCCTTTTGATAAACAGCACAGCCCAATTGCTATTTATGCTACAACAAAGTAATAAAGTAATAGATAAACAATTAAATGACAGAAAAGTTGTTTTTTAATCTGCTATAGAAATTTCTTTTTAAAAACGGGGAGAAAAAAGCTGACACTTTTTGTAAATTAACATAAAATGTATATTTTGAACTACCAGAACTACTTTCTCCAATTTTACATATTTATCATGTGGTTTCACTGTTCCGTCCCACATAAGATCAAAACGATTAGTACTCTAAGCCAGTGGTTCCCAAACTTTTCACACTGAGTACCACCTCATAAAATATATGGCCCTTGAAGTACCGCCCTTATGACCGACTTAAAGTACAGTAGTATAGGCCTATTTAACACCATATACAGTTTACACAAGACAATTTTATTTATATGAATGTTATTTATTTTAACTGTCATAAACAGGATGTGACGAGTGATAATAATAACAACTGTACTGCATTAAAACATTCACAGCAGGTGGGATATCCAATCTTTAAGTCAGTGGTTCCCAAACATTTTTTTGCTAGGCTCCCCTTTCTTTTTACAATAAAATCTTATTTTACATGTAGTTGTTTTTTTGTTTTTTACCGTGTAAGAATATTCAACATTGCTATCAATACATTTTTCAAAAAATGTTTCTCTGTGCAAAGTGGGTTTAAAAACATAAACAACTGTGGGATACCGTTTATCCGTGGGAGCCCAGCGCGTGCTCCCGACGCAGGGGAAACAAATTCTGTTGGGGAGACCTACCTTGGCACCACGGTTGTGCAGGTGAAGCCAAAGGCAAGATATGCTTCATATTTTCTAGTCTTTGGCTTGGAAGTAAGCTGGTTTGGAAGCGTATTTGGCGATGCTCCATTCTCTGCTTTGCGTTTGTGTGGGAACCCCGTAAAAAACCTGTTCATTATGCTAGCAGCGTCCAAGCATTCTTTTTTTTTTTTTTATTCATACTGCGCCCCCCCTGCAATGGCTCTGCGCGCCCTACTTTGGGAACCACTGCTTTAAGTGATGACCTGATGAAACCTGCTTCCGGGTCCAAACTACTCTGCATTTATTAACGCTGTTGTGTTTTTAACATGTTTTAATGCTGTGTATCTTTTTCTATTTAATCTGAACAAGTCAGTGATCACTGTCGGCCTCTCTCGGTTTTTATCATCACTGCTCATTTTAAAGCTCAGTTTTTAAAACCTTACCATGTAACTACAGCCCAGCCCATGCAGCAGTATATTAATGACTAGCCTTATATTGCAGTTGTTCTCCTCACTGAAGTTTGGTCCGTTTACAGCATCCTGCCATGCAATTGCATTTGTCCCTAACCATCGGGAGCCCTCACGTTAACTTTTATCGAGTGGAAAAAAGTTAGCGTTCATCCTCCAGCTTCACTGTGTTTATGTTATGCTAATCATAGC
>VUQG01016151.1:0-12568 GCA_015106755.1 Etia nguti | reverse complement strand
ACAACGTAAGCAATTCACAATTCACACACACACACACACACACACACACAGCTACACATACATACACAAACCTACACAAGCTGTGTAAACCAACCATAAATAACCAATCTAAATCTTATATACATAAAATACAGGATGACAGGAATGAAATGAAGTGAAATGAATACCACAGAATGTACATAAGGTGCAGTTGCAGTCTGGCAGTGGGAGCAGTGTGACAGTTCAACTGTTTAGGAGGGAGATGGCGAGGGGAAAGAAACTGAGGTTCATATATTTACCCAAGTACTGTACTTTATGAGTTTAATAATAATAATAATAATAATAATGATAATAACTTTACTTGTATAGCACTTTCCAAAATTACAAAGTGCTTCACTGTTTGAATAAAGGCCACGGATTAAAGAAAAGTATACACGTTCAAACATACAGAGACATAATCAGTGTGTGGCATTTATTACAACATACATACTCCCATACATGCAAATAGTTGCAAATTATGGCCCAAAATAAAGTGGAAAATCCATCTGAAGCCTGCTTAATGTACTTAAATACTCTGTAAACATTTACTCAAATATAACTCTATTTTTAGGAAGCCGTGGTTGCACAGCTCCTCTTTATCACACTTTAGAGGAAATTACTGCATTGTTTTCTGTGTCTCTGCATGAAGTTTTCTTGGCAGACTTTTACATACAAACATGTGCATTGTGTCATAGTTTTATCTTCTCCTTTTCCACGGAAAGTATAAAAAAATAAATAGCATAAAACAGGTCTGCTTAATTACTGTATGCGCTGTCATCTTCAGACAGAGACTACTGATTTTGTTTTTTTTACTGAAGAAGAATAAGAAAAGCAGAAATATTAAAATTTTGTAAATCTCAAAAACTGGAAAAATTTAGTATTTCACTATTTCACAGTACAGCATCCACTCATGGACATGTGTTCCCATGCTCAGTTCATAATTTACAGTCTGTATCCTGATCATGATCACCTGGTTTCACGTTAAGCCTGTTTCACATCCGTTTTGTGCCTCCTTTGAAAGCTCTTATGGATAGCACCATCAGGTTGCTGTGGCACGGGCTGAGTTATACACGAGACCTTGTTCTCATCCCAGGCCACAGCATCATAAAACATAGCCCCCCGCACCCACTCCTCTTACAGGTTCTGTGGCTTTTCGTTCATATATTAAAGTTAAAGTGATGAAAGCAGCGGCTACGTGGTCGGAGACGAGAAGGCACGTCCCGCTCAAAAGAATGAATTTATGTCAGCTAAAATCAGTACAAGAGGGGGGCGGTTGTGCGCTTATGTGTGTGTGTGTGTTCATCCCCATGACAACAAGGATGAAAGCACGCACTTCCTTGCACAGTGAGCCCATATAAGGGGGCCGCTGGGCCGAGCTCAACTCAACAATACCTTTAATGTCATAGCTCAGTGACTGGTCTTTGTGAGCGGACCAGCGCGCTGCGACCCACACAAAAACTCAAAGGCAAAATGGATTAGAATATAAGAGAAAAGATGACTGAATCAAACTCAGTGGATTGGAGGAGATTAGCTGAAGGGATTATGGGAGAAATTACACACTAATTACTTTCTGTTGGGGTTTGGGATAAATCTGAGTTTAAAACTTGAGCGAGGTGTGTGCACGGTTGAAATTTTGTCAGTTACTTCTGGATACAGTGGCTTTTCTCTTCGATTGAGTTTTAATATACTGTGCAGGAGTGAAACATAGAAACATAGATATCAAGCTGATGAACATCACTTAGATCTGGGTTTTATCTTTTATATTAATTTATACATTTCAGAGGATTTATATCATATTTACATGAATTTGAAGACTGTCACTGATATTTTCTTAATTTTATGAAATCTAAAAAAGAAAATCAGAAAATTAATTAAAGTTTTAGGCCCTATCAAAAATGTTTTTACATTCTTTCTGAAAATACCCAATTCAGGATTCTCAAATAAAGCCAGCACTAGTTTAAAGAATGTGTACTCTCCTCTGAAAATGATTATTTTTAAAGCAAAAAACATTTTAGAAACTTAGAAGCACATGAAAAAACTTTAAATATATGCAGGGCATAATGACAATGAAAACTTTTTTTTTTTTCTTTTCCATCTACTGAAAATGCCTGACCTTTTAAAACAAGTCAAACACTGCACAGCTGTGTCTGCAGAGCTGGTTTAAATTTCTGATCTGTATCTCCTCGAGTACTCCAGTCCAACCTCTTGTGAGGAATTCAAACTTCTGTCAAACACTTTAAGAGAAACAACAGAAAGCCACTCAGAACCGCAATCTGACTTTCTAACTTCCACTCCTGTTGACCGAATGCTTGGCTCTCACTGTTAATTATTTGACCAAACTGGAGTCAAGGGGTTTAGAGGATGTCTTGTCTGGAGTTTGCTCTGCTCTCCAGGTCTCCAATTAGCCTAAAAAGAACACAGGAAGGATAGCAGAGACAAAAGAGGAGAAAAAGAAGGCCAAAAAAAGGGAAAGAAAAACACAACAATCAACAAGACCTCCTGGCGTCCTTGTGGGGGAGGTCACACACACACACACACACACACGCATACACACCTCCTTCCATTCCTCACAAACTCTGTGGTGTTTTCGGGGCTCGGGCTGTCACTGTGGAAACCTGGAGCTTCTTTCGTCCATTTCATGCGTTCACTTCCCTTCCTCCCTCCTTGTGTTTTTTCTCTCTCTCATCACATGCACACACACAAACACTGACTTTCCCCCAAGTCACCACCTCCTCCTGCCCCTCCATTCACGCCCTCCCTTCTTTTTGAGCTAAAACAAAGCACTGGACTGAAAGGGCTCTGAGGTAGGTAAATGTATTCAGTGACACCGGCCGGATGATTCCTTTCTGTGCCAGGCCTGTAACATTTGTTTCATGACTTGTCTGAGGGCAGGGACAGCGTGTTGGGCTTTTTGTCCCATGTGCCCTCTGCACGGCCCTGCAGTTAATGGTGGCCTTGTCCCAGGCTGCTGGACCAGAAACCTGCAGCCCCAAGGGACGGGAAGACATGGTGACATGGAAGAAACATGGAAAACTAAAAAGACATATTGGGAATGAGTTGTTCCACACAGTCCACTCTGGTGTTCATACTGCTAAAAAAAGTAGAGAGGAAAGCTGTCCTTTCCTTTCCTTTCCTTTCCTTTCCTTTCTCAGTGAGCGACAGGCAGTCAAGCCAAGGGGCCAGGTGCTGCTGGAGAGGGTGAACTTGATCGTTTGGGCAGGGGGGAGGTTGGAGGCAGACACCCCGCTGCTATCTGTCCAAAGATGGCCCCCAGCATTTAACAGTGAGGGTCCCCTCTCTTTCACTGGCTGCTGCTCAAGAGCGCATCTTCACTGTCGTTTTGTGCGTCTCCCTCGCTGAGACATGAGTGGACTTTGGGGCTGAGAACTATGGCGCACTTGACTCTGGTAATCTGCTGAGCACCAAAAGACCTGAAGCCTCGAGTGATGTGAGAAGAGAGCATAGCTGCTGGGGCTTTTGAAGAGTCTTTGGAAACGCGTGTAAAGCATATTTTATGACTGTCGAGTGGGACAAATATTAATAAGCTTTGCTGAAATATATGTTTGAAATGTTTTGTTGGCAATAAATTATATAGTACAGGACTGACAGCACTGTTGTGTTTATGTAGTTTTATATACTGTTACACTGCTTTATGTAAGAATTCTTCTTTTAATAGGACGATGATGTGTAAACTCTTAAGCAGTTCTCAAGTACTAGTACTATAGAGTAATATCTAAAAGCCAGGTTAATAGTTAAATAGTTTTTACATCATTTATAACAGAATTGCACCAATTTGGAGAGATTGCTGAGGGTCATATACAGAAAATGTATCTGTTATGCTGCCAGAAAAGATTTGAACTTTAATCATGCGTTTTGTGATCTTTTTGAGTTCTTATTTTCTTGCACTGGAAAACTTAATGACTAATATTTAACATTTCTTTATGCTGCCCATGGGTGAAGGTCAATCACTGACCTGGATATAAAATGGTGACTCTTTTGAAAATATCTCCTGGCCATGCTTGCCGAGTTTTTATTTCCATAAATTCACTGCGGCATTGAAACGTTCGTCTTCTATTGTGCCAGAAATCCCAGGATTCCCGCCTGAGTATTTGTGTCTTTGTGTAAGTGGGTGTGTATATTCATAAGAGCCAAAATCCAAACCCACCCCTCCGTCTCTCTTTCTCAGTGTTCGGTAACAAAATCAGCCCTTGTATCGGGGGCCACCACTACAAACAGCGTATGAGGGGATTAGTGGCTCCTTGACCGCTCCTTCAAACACACGCCCAGCATGGCCGCCTCGATTATGACCATTAGATACCCTGAAAATGAGACTGAGATGAAAGAGTGGAATACTGAGGGCTTTTCCCAGGGACGAATTTGACCACACGTCCAGCAAAAATGAATCTATAATCCAAAACCCCACAAAGGCCAGAGTGGAAGCTGTCCTAGAGTGTTGTGCTAGCTTGCTGAGAGAGGCTTTATGTTTCTATTGCTTTCATTGTGCCTGGGAGTGCCATAATAATGATTAGAGACTTTAAAGGCTAGATTAAAGTGAGGACAAGGGCAGCTTAGTCTGCGAAGTAATTTTAGGGCAGCTGAGCAGGTTTCTTAATGGGAAAATTCCTCTGAACGTCACTGAAAGGGACGTGGGATTCATTTCTCTGAGATCAAGCTGACCCTTTGTTTGAGAAGTTAATGTGTACACATGAAATGTACTCACACATAGTCTGTTTTACACTACCCAGACACATACCTCCACAGACAAACACGCACATGCAGTTGTCATTGAACAGCTCATCCCCAGGCTGTGTGTAAAATGAAGCTGCAGGCAGTGCAAGGTGATCCTGTATTATCCGGGCTGCCTTCACTGGGTAGGTGAAAGTGCTGTGAGGCAGAGGGGCTTAACCTAGCATCTATTCACTGTCCGAGGAGGCGCAGAATGCAGGGAGCAGCTGAGAGGCTGAGAGGCCTGCAGCATCTCAAATGACAGACACACAGCAGGAGCAGAACACATAGGCCAAGGTGTGTCAATGCTACAAACCCACGTGTCCCTGAGGGGGTACAGTGAATGAGTCACAGAGGCCTTAGAGAGCAATGCTTATATCTGTTGAAGCCTGTGGTGCAGGAAGCAGTCACACTTAAGTAAAAGTATTAAAAGTACTCTGTACTTGTAAAAGATCTATCTAGAATATGTCATGTATGTATATGTAAGTATAACCAGGAAAATGTACCTACACAATTAAAAGTCCTTTATTCAGAAAATGTCTCCTGTGACTTTTATGCTCTTAAACTTTATTATTATTTTTTGCATGATGGTTTGGTTCTGAAAACTGTGAGTAATGCCCTCACAGTAATAACTAAAAGTGTCAGATAAATATTTCCCTTTGAGATGCAGTGGCAGAAGCAGATTGTGGTGTGAAAAAGAAACACTCACATAAAGAAAAACTTCCTCAAAGTTGTTCATAAAAATCCCTGAAGCCACAGTCATTGCTGACAATGAGAAGAACTGACTCGCTAATACTGTCTTGTGGAAAAAATCACTTTGGTTTTTTTGGAGGGTTGTAACTTGGGAGAAAAAATTCAGAAAGCCAAAACATGACCTAAGTTGTACTGAAAATAATATGCATAAAACTTTATTGTGCATTAAACATTTTTACACAAGGTGACCAGGAAGTCCGTCTTGAATGGTTGCACTCTTCACCTCCTTAGAGATAGGGTGAAGACTGCAGTCATTCAAGAGGGGCTCAGAGTAGAGCTGCTACCCCTCCACATCGAAAAGAGCCAGTCGACGTGGTTCAGGCGTCTGACTGGGTGGGGTGTTCTGGACATGTCAGAGGCCCAGAGCAGACCTGGGACTAGCTGCAGAAATTATATTTCTCCACTGGCCTGAGGACACCTTGGTGTAGGAGGTGGCCCAGGAAAGGGAGGTCAGGGCTTGTCTGCTGCCTCTGAGACCTGGCCACAGATAAGGGAAAGAGGTTGGATGGATGGATGGATGGATGGATGGATGGATGGAAATGCATAGATTTAATCTACCCCAGTTAAAGATTTATTCCCTTAATTTAAAATGTATCTCATTGTTTTGCACATTAATTAGTTTTTATACTGAATTCACATTTACTGTGTCAGGCTTTATCTTATTATCTTAAAGTGTACTGTAGCTAGTGCACAGCCAGCTCTACACGGTGATGAGGTTGGACAAAGTGCTTTGTTTCTGGAAGTTTCACTTGTCTGAATAATTGTAACTCAGATTACAGCTTCCCTGGAACAAAAACATATTTTATAGTAATGCACACACACTCACACACACATGCAAAAAAAAAAACCCCCAAAAAACTATCCTGACGTAAACCATAGACTCTAACAGTCCTGTACATGTACTATAAATCAAACACACATTTTCACTGCCAGGTCTCTCCCTCTCAGCTCACAGCCCAGGATTCCCCTCAAATATCTAAGAGTTCCCAACTGGAGCCCATAACAAAGCTATGCAGGATGCCAACAAAGCCCCAGGAGATCCTGAAAGATCCCACTACTAGCTCCCTCTCCCCTTCAGCCAGAATAACCCCCCTTACTGCCAGAATTCCTTGTCTGTTCATTTCAAGCCAGACAATATGTGTTTCAGAGAATCTGAAACTCCATGCAGATGTACCCTCAGGGACATGTGCTCATCACATAGAGACTGGGATACAGGGAAGATACACTCTTAGAAGGGAAGGTAATTCAAGCATGGAAAAGATAGAGGGGACGCGCCATCCACAGACTCCGTGTTAAGGGTTTAGTTCCCTCAGCACGTGGCTTCCACGCCTCCTGGCTCAGGTGTGTTTTCCCTCCTTTGGGAATGTTTATGTGACTCTTTAACCAGTTAATTTGCAGCCAAATCCCAGGAAAATACTAACATTTAACTAAAAATCTGGTCAGTAAAAGATAAAATGGAGATGTTTCCACTCTATCTCCTAATGGCTTCTTCTAGCATTTCAGATTTCTCTTAATGTGAAATTTTGAGAACTCTGTTAAAATAGTCATCTTTTAATTGAATCTGTTTTGTCCTTATAGTCTTTGACAACAAATTAATTTCCCCAAAGCAGATGCAGGGCAGCTGATTAAATCTCTCCATATCTTAACTGTTTGTCTTTATAATCAATCTAATATTATAAATTGCTTTGCCTTTTTTGCTGAATTTGCTTCTATGTGGCTTGGGTTCATGTCTTGAAGCAAATAGCTCGATCTGAGGGAGAACAACAGCTGTTTTGAGTAAACTTCAGGTTAGATAAATGCAGCTATTATGTGTCTGTTGACAGTTAAAAGTCTAGATTTTTAATTGTGTTGCTTTGCACACATTTTTTAAAAAAATCAATCAATTTGGAGATGCCGTGCAATTGACAGTTACATGCTATTTGCGTCTCCGCCACTAGAGGGAGGTGTTGGCTCTGATTGGTCGCTGGAACACGGCTTTGAACGGAGGCAGGGGAGGGATGATCAATGGCAGCTTCCTCGAAACTTCAACCAGAGCGGCGCAGGTAACAGTATGCATGCACGAGTGCAAATAATATATCACCACTGCCAATATTAAATATATGACTATCGCTCAGTCCGAGCGCAGACGTCAGGCCAACAGCAATTACTGAAATTGCTCCCACCTGGTGAGCCAGAGTGATGAATAATTAATTCTCCTTGTTCACATTCCAGCTCAAAATTAAGACTTGGGTGATTTGGGAGTTGTTAAGTTGTAGGCTAACTGTATGGGGAACAGCTCCATCTTTAGCGTTCCCAGCGCACATTAAGAGGCTGTTCTCACCTTGTTGCTTGATTTGTTTGCAGAGCCTGTTTGAAAACTAAAGCCTTTCAGCTGTCTTCCGACACTTTGAGTGTCGAAGTGTAAATTTCCTTTGACTCCTGTTTGTGCCCTGTAAGTATGATTGGGTATGCACACTGTTCCAATACATGCAGCGTGAGTGTGCACCCTGCAGGCTTTGCACGTTTTCCCGTCACTTCTCGGAGGTGGAGCATCAAAGTGTGTTTCTCTCCTGGAGTGAGGCGTCCACGGCAGACTACAACCTTCTGAAGTCAGGAGACCTGTGTTTACTCCAGGGATTACATTACCACACCAGGCGCCTGCCAGACAGGCACTCTGTACCATCACTCAATGTGAAACAGTGGACTGCTTGTGATGGGTTTGGGGACCTTCTGGTCTTATGGTGTCCCCCTCTTTTCTGGAGAGTGTTGACTCAGATGGGACGAGTAAACAATCAGGGTGAACCCGCTGTGGGTGCTCCATTCTCATGGAACACAGGGCCACTGGATTAGGCTAATGCTGGCACATGATGGGGGAGCGCTGCAGTGCGGCCGTCGGTGACAGGAGGTGATGGATTAGGGCTTTGTCAGGGCCCATGTCAGCCTGGGGGACCCGGTGATGGGGGAAGGAGGGAAAGCCGAGGGCCTGCCCAATCCTAGGATCAGCAACATGTTGACAAGGGATTATCCCAATTGGTGTGTTTCATCAGGAGCTGAGGTCTCATGGATGGCCAGGGAGAGGTGTAGCAAATGCATTCACTGATGGCATGTTAGGGCAACGTGGCTGAAGAGGACCAGTGGTTATTGTTACAGGCGAAATTGCCAGTTTCCATGTCGGCAAATGACCTTTCTCATGTGTTGAGATATAAAAATCAGTAAAGTGTGAAATCAGTGATTAATAGGAATGAAAAGCTTCATCATTTTTTATTTTAGTGGCACGAGAGTGAGAACTGCTGATTTTACAGGAGCCGTAAATACCCACGCATGGGCGGCGATCGAGTTACTGCAAGTGCTGGCGATTGCATCCTTCCCTGGAAGCGGCGGTGCCATGATATCTCCACCACATTTGCCTTCCTTCGTTGAAATGCGAAAACCAGATTGTTTCCTTTTACGGGTTCCCTTTGAAATCCGGCACACTCGACCCTGCCTCAGCTAGGATTTTACAGCGTGCTCTGGTTTATTTCTGGAAACCTCCCACACTCCTCAGCTTGTTTAAGACGCCTGCCCGAGTGTGCCTTTTGTTTGTTTTGCCAGTTGGGACAAACAGTAAAGTGAGGTGATTAAGCATTTGCATGAGGTCTCGTACACTTCAAGAGAAACCGCAAGGAACATTTGGAGGAAGGCCTGTCAGTCCACAGTTGCCGGTGCTGTTGAGTAGAGGGGTCTGGAGGAGAATAAATTACCAACATTTGGCACTATCAGCCACTGGCCCTGTCTCCACATCTGGGCTTTGTCTGACGTTATTAAATGTGAAAAATGAGTCCTGCTCGTGATGTTACGGTAAATGATACAGAATGACATTATTTGCTACAAGAGCTTTCTGTCATCTGGACTGGGGAACATAAAACGATACTCTGAGGAGGTCGGATATTTGTCATTTAACTCTGCAGCTTGTTGCCGCTAATGCATTGCCTCAGAAAGTGGATTTGTGCTGAGGTTACTCGGCGTTCGTCTAAAACACAAGTGATTCGTTTTACATATTAACGTGATTAGGAAGGGAGGGAGGCAGCGGGGGAGGAACGGGCGAGAGTGAGACGTGACTGCGAGGGATAGTGACTGACATGTGGCAAGGAGGCACTGATCCGTCTCTTGACGAACTTGTCGCCTCACCACGCTCCATGTGTCAGGGCCTGGCACTCTCCCTGTGTCAAGCGTGGGTGGCCTCCTGACACGCGTTTGAATGTGTATGTCATGACCGTCTGGGGTGAAACTGCTCCTGAACGCACATCCACGTAATGACACTGACACGGTGCCATCGGGCTCTCCACAGAGCCCAGACGGAGTCCCTGGCGAGGACAACCTTTATCTCTTCCCTCTGATTTCTCTCCACCTCTCACCCTCTCCGTTGCATGCTCTTCCTCTCTCTGAGTCTATCACTCATTGGTTGAGTTCAGCCACAGTTATTAACTGGCAATTTGGGGCTGAATGATTATATTTAATGTAATTATGACCGTGAGGAACAGAGAGAGGGCTCTGGGAGCGGGCCCAGCTCTTGGAGCCGGTTCATCTGAAAATGAACCCTGTGCTGTAAATTGTAAGTACCTCTCCGAATGTCAGTGAGCAGTGCCAGCCAGTCCTACACAGGCGTCACTCACAGACCCCACTCTGTAATTGCTTGCTAGCTGGAGCTGCTGTGTAATTTTTGACGTGGCTCTGTGGCGGCGCTGACAGAAAAAGGGACTGGAGATTTAATGCCTGGCCTCAGCTTTCTCCCAGGCTTCTGAGTCTCTTTTTCTGCTCTATTGATGAACCTTTTTTTTCTTCTCTCATTTCTGGCTTCAATTATTTTCTGCAACACTAAACTGCCCAGGTTGCTGGAAGAAGTGCTGTCATGACATGGCATGAATTAAAAGCAACTCTTGTTTTCATCGTAGAGCTGGATCTGGGCCTGGCAGGTACTCTGCGCATAAGCTGTTGTTTTTTGCTGCAGAAACGCCGTACTGAGATCTTATTAATTCAGTGGGAAATTTGGAGCAGTGTCATTCGTATTCACTGAGAAAGGCCGTGTGTCTTCAGTGAACAGATGTCGGTCCATTTGCTGACTCGCTGCATATTCATTCCAGCGTATTCCTGCAGGTGTGTTTGTAGGCGGCGATCTCCCTGAGATGCACCCACTCATCATAAAGAACTGGAGAAGCGGGGGTGCTGGTGGTGGTTGGAGGAGGGGGAGGAGGGAGGCTGAGTCTTTAGCGACAAAAGCCCCCCCCCCCTTTGCTTGCTCTCTGTGGGTGTGGGCGGGAGGGCATTTAATGGCCATTCAGCCTCTAGCAAGACCCCCTGAAGACACCCCCACATTCTAGGGATGACTACCTGCCCAGGAGCACTCTCTGCCCATCTGTCCCCTCCAGAGGCTGCAGGAGAGTCTGTCCTCTTGCCTCCTTCACCACAGCGCATGCACACACACACACATACAAAACAAGTGGTTGATTGCCGACTCAGCTCTGCATCGGGCTGACAGAGCAAACGGAGCAAAGCAGGGGGTAAAGAGTGTGTGAGTGTCTGTCTGCAGGAGGGTACGGGCTGCTGTTGTATTTGTTGTGAGAATGAGTCGGTGTGTGTGTGCGTGTGGGAGTTACTCAGTGGGTGATTGAGCATTCATTAGTGGTGATGGATGGATGTGCGTGGGTGTTTGTGTGAGTGGCAGGATACAAGAGTAGGAGGTGGAGGGGGTGTGTGCGCGGGTTTGTATGTAGGAGGAATTCAGTGGGCAGTTGAGGGTGTTGTGCTGCGTGGGTGGTAGTAAACTAATATACATATATTCCTGATCGAGGATACAAATTTAAATATGTTTTCACGGTTTTGATTTTATGCAGTACTGGGGGAAAAGTCTTGAGGAACCCCTCACTTCTTTATATTTTGCTAGGAAAATGGGAGATGGTAAAAGCAATTTAGGGAAACTTCAAAAACATATGGGAATACAGTTTATAAGGCAAAAACAGAGTTTGTGCAATTCTAAAAAGCTTAAAAGTCAGTATTTGGTATGACCACATTTATTCTTTAAGTAGTCTTCAGGAATAGATCTCCAGGATTCTTGAAGGACAATCAAAGTGTATGTCAAGATGATCCCACACTGCTTCAATAATATTGAGGTCTGGGCTCTGGGGAGACCAATCTATGACTGACAGTGTTCCATTGTGTGTTTTCTATTGATGTATGGTGTATTTGCAGTGTGCTTGGGATCATTGTCATGCTTAAAAATGAAGCTGCTGCCAATCAGGTGCTTTCCAGAAGGTGCATCAAAATTTGACGGTACTTTTCTGCACTTATAATTCCATCAGATTTGACAAGATCCCCAAAACCACTGGCTGTACCACAGAACGCTGTAGACACTCACTGTGGTACCTCTCTCTTGACCTCCTGGGATTTGAGCCAAAGATTTCACTCCATCAGACCTGTTGCCACTGATTTTCAGTCCAGTTGTAAGTTGATGTACTGCAACATCTTCTCCCTGTTTTATTTCCTTAAGAATGGCTTCTTGACAGCCACCTTTCCACTAAGACCATTTCTGATAAGGCAACAGTAGATGGCTCAACTGAAGGGCCAGATGAATCTCCCAGGTCCTCTGTCAGGTATTTGCTGTTTTTTGTTTTTTTTTGTTTTTAAATTTTTTTTATTGATTTATTTATTTTTGTTCGGGGCGACCGTGGTTCAGGGGGTTGGGAAGCTCATCTTGTAACCGGAAGGTTACCGGTTCGATCCCCTGCTCTGTCTGTCTTGGTTGTTGTGTCCTTGGGCAAGACACTTCACCTACCGCCTACTGGTGTTGGCCAGAGTGGCCGATGGCGCGATATGGCAGCCTCGCTTCTGTCAGTCTGCCCCAGGGCAGCTGTGGCTACAACTGTAGCTTGCCTCCACCAGTGTGTGAATGTGAGAGTGAATGAATAGTGGAATTGTAAAGCGCTTTGAGGGTCTCGAAAAGTGCTATATAAATGCAATCCATTATTATTATTATTATTATTATTATTATTATTATTATTATTCACCTGCTGTAGACAGTTTTCAGGCCTGCAACTTATTCTTTTGTTCTCCACTCCCG
>VUQG01016150.1:0-12834 GCA_015106755.1 Etia nguti | reverse complement strand
TACAATTACATAACCATGACCAATTATGCAAATTAGGCGATGACGTCATTTAGCGACTTCTAGCAACTTTTAGGACAGCCAATAGCGATTTTCCTTACTGAGGAGTTGGCAACGCTGCCCCCAAACTGGGCGAGTGGTTCCAGCAGATCCCAGGAACAACATCTGAGATCTCGGTCTAGAAGAGCGCAGTCCTGGGAACAGCAAAGATACTGTGCAGGACCCTCAGGCTCCCAGGCCTCTGGTAGAGGACCCGAGCTTGAGGTGTGTGTGTGCATGTATATATGTATGTATTAAAGCTTCTCTGCATCACAGGTCAAAGTGACAAGTAAAAATCGTTCAGCATCTAGAAGACAGGACAAAGTAAGTTCTAACAAGAATGAAGAAGAGGCTAAGCAAGGGAGAAATTACCCCAAGGAAAGATATGTCCTCAGGCAGAAATTTAAAAAGAGATTTGTAATTTAAAAAAAAAAAAAAGCACTGCAAGAAAAGAAACGTCCATAAAATAAGTTTAGCTAAAAACGTATTTTAGGTAAACTTATTCTATCTCCTGCACAGAATTACATGTTTATCTGAGAGATAAACAGGACATAAAAAACAAAGCCAACAAAAGAGCCAGGAAACATAGGGAAAGCCCTCACCTCAAATCAACACTCCCCTTCCCCTTTTTTTCTTTCAATGGTAAATGGACTGATTCTTATATAGAGCTTTTCTACTCTCCCGGAGTACTCAAAGCGCTGTATACAACATGCCTCACTCACCCATTCACACCCACTCATACAAGCACTTCTAACCTCAAGTGCAACTAATAAACATTCACACTCCAATGAACACATCGGAGAGCGATTTGGGGTTAGTATCTTGCCCAAGGATATTTGGCATGCAGACTGGGGGAGCCAGGAATTGAACCACCAACCTTCCAATCAGTAGCTGATCTGCTCTACCACCTGAGCCACAGCCACAGCCACAGCCACCCCACCAGCTTGATCTCAAGCTGTGTATATCACGCAACAAAAGACTGGTCCCGGGATGTTAATGTTAGCAAACCAGGCAGCCATGTTTTTGTAGTTAAAACTTAAGAATTCGCTTCCGGCATTCCAACTACTCAGCCAATGGGAGAAAAAAAGCTGGTGTGTGTGTGTGTGTGTGTGTGTGTGTGTGTGTGTTGTGAAGGTGGAGGATGTATTGTCACACAATGGAGTCAAAGGGTATTTGTCTAGGCCTTGCAGGAGAGACTAATAAAGTTCTTTACAAGTAGATGTTAAATAAAAGACACACAATATACTCGTCTTTATGCCCCCCTCCCCTTCAGGGAATCTCTTTCATGGCTTTTCATCAACAAGAAAAGATAACGCTGTGCTATAGAGTTTACCATCTGGGGTGGATAATTGGGTTCTTTTTCCGAATAAATGCGGATGTCTAGAACAATATAAAAAGTGGTCCCTGAAATTTTCTTTTGTTAATGTTCACATTGTTTTGGACAGGTTTGAATGTTTTGTAGTTCAGCTCACTCTGGTCATGTTACTGTGCAACAAGATTAATAACGAGATTAATAATAAAATCAAGACAAACTAGAGGAAGTGCATTTTCACTGCAAGAAATACTTTTACCTACTCCTCTGCTGCTTCTTCCTTGTATGAGCAAGTATCAATTAACATCAATCAATAGTGAAAACCTCATTTTTAATTGTGGTACATAAATAACCCCCCCAAAAAGCCAATAAAACTTCTTTTGTTGCTAATGAAAATTCTTATTAGTTTATTAATTATTTCTAAACTCTGAAAATGATTTTCATTCATAATAATTTGTCTAACTTCAATAGCTTTTCATGCAATTAAGTGCATTTTCACTGTTACCAGTCTTTATATTACCACAATTTTATTTACTAAAGAACAAACAAATATAATATACTGAAAATACTGTGTGTAATTAATATGTACCACTGTTGATGTCATAGTAATCATTTTTGCAATATATGTTCTGTACTATACAATAGTCTTGAGCCACAATTCATGACTTTATATTTTGCATCCAGTGAACCAGACTTTTTTAAAAGTGGTCTTGAGCAATAGTTCTGCAGGTTTTCTGAAGGGCTTTCAAAAGTTTTCATAACACTGAACTATGAAACATGCAACTCCAGTAATAAACCAGTGTTAAGTCTGCAATACTTTAATACAATAGTCTTTAATACATGCGTGGCAGGTATAGTTTATTTCTGGTACTGGGCAAATGCTAGAGACAGACTGATCGTACTTAAGATCAACACATTAATTAATGGCAGTCTTGTAGGATTGGGTTCTAATAGACATTTTGATAGTCTGGAAGAAGTAATTACTGAAGTTAACTCAGAAAGATGACTTCAGGTTTGCTTTTACTGCAGTGGTAGTGTGTTTGGGATCATGAAAAAAGATTCAGACTCATGTGAAGAACACCCACACCCACATTATGCTCCCCTCAGAGGGGGAACATGATGTCTGTTACTATGTCATTGTGGCACTGTATTAAAAAAATGTAAAGTGTGTTATACACCTCTTTCTGTGCCCTTTCATATGATATATTAGTCGATATGGTTTTGTAATTTTTTTCAAGGACAACTTTGACCTTTGGCACTAACAATGAAGGTCAAGGTCAAGTGCGTAGCCAGCCTAGGTCCTCATGTCCCCTAAGGCCTATTATATTGTTGTGAAGTTTGTGGATGATCCATAAAAGTGTTTTAGATTTTCACGTGTGAACTTGAACATAACCTGATTTTATTAAATCAGCTCGAGCTATTATTGGTATCTGTCATCACACAAAATTTGAAAATGATATGTTAAAATGAAAGTTAGACTGCTGACAAAAAGACAGATAAACTGACCCAATTACATACTTTTTTTTCTACTTTCATTGTGTTTTATTCAGCTTCTGTTGTGTTTTGTGTGCTTCTGCAGCATTTTTCTATCATAATCAGCCTCTGGTCTGCATCTGTGCTCTCATTCCCTAAGTCTTGGAGGTGGACAGAAGAAGTCATCTGCCCTTTAGGGTGGAGTTTGAAGCCTTTTCCACTCCCCAGTTGGATCACCTTGTCTCATAACTCCAGTCAGTTGAAGTAGAAAATAGACCAGCTCAGCCACTCAGACTTTGCCAGCTTATCAGCTTGCTCACTGTGGTAAACAGACCAGTCTCTTAGCCTATTTGGAGAGTAACGTCTTTGTCCCTTGTTCCAGTGTCTGTCGGTCACATGAGTGGTTCCAGCCTACTTCTTCCATACAACACTGGTGATCTCTCACCATATTGGTACCATCATAAGCTCCAAGTTGTTCTGTGTGTGGGTTTGTAAAGAATGTGCACCTGAGTTTCACTGTCTTGCCTCCGGTTTAGCCAGTCATTACATTTTCCCATTTCAATTTTCAACTGCAGAAGGAAGCCTGACACTAGTTGACAGAAGCTGAGGAAGGATTGCTATCAGGTTACGATTTACACTGTTACAGAAACAAGGAGAGATTGGGTTTCAGAACAGCTGCTGGGATAAAGACTGGGATAGAGTATAGGACTGTATGGTAAATGCTCACTTACTAACTGGACTGGTGTTGTTTTTTGTGTTTGGGACTGTTATATTCCTATGTATATTAATTTGTATTTAAAGAATTTCCCTTTTTTGTGTTTTTTTAGAGAACTGTTTCACCAGTTTTATTGCTTTTAGTTGTGTAATCTTTTTATTCAGTGGTACCTCAATTGTATATTTGTTTTTATTTGTGGGGAAATTAAAATTAACTTTTAAATACAATTATCCTTGCTCCCAGTCTCTGTTCTTTACACTGCTCTCTCCTGCACAACCAAATAAAAGTTAATACATTAAAGAGCATTCTTAGGCCCTGTAAATCTAGGTCGCATTGCTGTTAACAGTAACTGGAAGCTGGTAGCTTGGCTTTGTTTTTGCTTGAAAATTAAGTCATTGCATTCTGTTAATCCTGGTGATTACTGCATGACTTTAGTGGAGAAAAAAAACATTTTAGATTAAAGAAAAATTAGAATTTCAGTTTATTTACTTTATTCATTCCAGGACAAATGAGCAGTTTGGTTTTCCCATGGCATCTCCAGGATTTAGAGATGGTACTATAATGCCCCTGAGAGGACCCAGTTATTCTGCGGCCTTTGCTTGTCCACACTGAACTGAAGAAAGCTGGTATATAGTAGTGCCACACTGTATGCAAATGGTGAGTGTGAAACAAGGCCATTTAAAAATCCCTTTGGAGACACTGTGAGTTTGCAACTTTTTCCCCAGATTAATCAAAAGCTTTTGAACAAAATTCAATAAAAGCCTTTTAGGATCACTTTTAATAGCATTTTAATGATGAAACATTGTAAAAACACCAAGGATTTCAGCTAATTCTTTTAAAGTTTGAATACACTGTCAGATGTGATAAGATAAATAGATGTGTGACAGAACCAGGAGGCCACATTGTTGGATTCTTCTTTAACAATTAAGAGCAGAAGCTTAATGAGACTGGGTTCACACTTAAATAAAGAATTGTGTATGTGCCATATCTCCTCTGAAAACAACATCTGTTGTTTCATCTGCTCAGTTTAAATGTTTTTTTTAACCGATTTAAGAGCTGTCATTCACTTTGACTGGCAAAGTACTTTGAGCTTCAGACAGAAATAATTGTGCAGAGAAATATTGCACTGACCAATGGACTGTTCCCATGCAGCAGGGAATACAACTAGATGATAAGACCAATCTTTTACACACATACTGAACAAAGGTTCTCTTGAACTTGAATGCAAAATAGTTTGATTCACCTGATGAATTCACCCAAATGACCAAAGACAACTAACAACACAGCTCTGAAAACTGCAAATCTAAACTATTTTCAGAGCTATCTGATGTCGAAGCAAACATTTTGTGCTTGCAGTTTGTTTGAGATTTTGCTCATTGCCCTTTTTTTCCCTTTTTTTTTTTTTTTTTTACCAGTTTTCCTTCCATTTACAGAGATTTCACAGCTGCCTGTGGTCAAAATTTAGGCAGAAATAGATCGACTTTGTTACAGAGCTCGACTGATCTTCATTTTGACAGCTCTTACAGCAGATATAGGTAACTGTGAAAAGATAACTACTAAGATTGAACAACTGTTCCACATGGTACACTGCAATTTTAACAAGCCTGCATACTTTGTGCGTGCATCAAGTGGAAAAAGTTTGAAAATAGCAATGCATATGACAGGAAAATGATTTTGTTTGTCACAGAGACCTTATGCATAACACATGTTCTCTTGCGGCTGGAATATTAAGGAGAAAGCGCTGTCTGATAACAAAAAAACATCGTTAAATACATTTTTGGTTTTGATCAACCACAATGTGCATTTGTTGGGTTTTTATAGCATCTATATTTTATGTCTAAGAAGAGACTAGCAGGAAAAATGTATGTTCAGTCATTTATGTGGACTATAATCACTATGGATGGGAATTAATAAGAATTTAGCAATTTTGATTTCAATATCGATATCGCTTATCGATTTGATTCATTGTAGATTCTCTTATCAGTTCTCACTGGGTTTTAAAGGTCATGTATTACCCAGAACACTTTTCTTAAAAGTAATGCAGTATGTTACTTAGTTATTCCCTGGAGACAGTAATTGATTATACTAGTCATTGCATTGCTTTTACAGCATGTTTCTCTGTAAAATGATATGAAACACATTGTCTCATAATTATCATTTAACAATATAAACCTATAGGCCCCACACACCGACACATATCCCTGTCATTATTAGGACAAACATGTGACCATTCTCTCAGTATTTAGGTATGAACACAAAGTCGTCGGCACAAGCAAAGATGAAAACCAACACAAAGAGAGTGTAAACTGATCACCACAGTGATGTAGAAAAATGAACAGATAGAAACTGACCTGCAGACTGACTGCTCACCACTACTTTTATTACCTGGTTACTTAGTGTCTGCATGCTCAGCTTAAAGGCACTCTGGGTTCTTGGCTAGCTTAGTGTTTGCATGCTATCTGTGCAGGTGCTTGCAAGGAGCCAAAGTTGCGTTAGCAGCATAATGCAGTTGTTTCTGTCCTAGATGCAGTTTGCATTTTACCATCGCGCTCGTTCTTTATAAATAAATTAAAATACAAGCTGTGTCCAAATTCCTAGGCTGCATCCTTCGGGGGGCGCATTTGTAGGCCGATTACGTCACAGCCAGGCGACGGCGGCTGTCCAAATTCGAAGGCTGCTCCAAATGCGTCCTCCATTTCCCCAGATTTGAAGGATGGGTCTGGTGTAAAATAAACTTTTAAGATATTTTCAGGCGAGAATGTAGCTGTGTAAACTTCAAATATCTGCTCGGTTTATCAGGACATCACATATTTGCAAAAGTGCTCCGACGTTTTCGGAGACGTCTGTTAGGGGTGGCTGTAGCTCAGGTGGTAGAGCGGGTCACCTACTCACCGGAAGGTCAGTGGTTCGATCCCTGGCTGCTTCAGTCTGCATGCTAAATATCCTTGGGCAAGATACTAACCCCAAGTTGTTCTCTGATACATCCATCTGAGTTTGAATGTGTGTGAATGTTAGATAGAAAGTACTTACATAGAAACAAGATTAGAAAAAGTGCTTGTATGAATATGGGTGAATGGGGCAAGTTGTGCAAAGTGCTTTGGATGCTCAGAAAGAGTAGAAAAGTGCTATACAAAAACCAGTCCATTTACCATGATTTAGGGGCTTTTAATGATGTCTTTAAATTGTTCTTTTTCCAGGGTGGAATGATTGTACAGTGTACATTTTTTAATGAGTTTAAAAAACACAAGAATTGAATTAAACCAAAATTGGAATTGATTTTGGATCTTCTTTAAAGTAAACTTGGTCAAAATATATCTACAGGTTCAAATATATACATTTAATCACGTAAATCTTTTAATAAGACGTGCTAAATATTCTAGGTCTATTAACCTCTCATCATGGATGGATTGACCAATACTCAAAAAATTGGGAATGTCCAAGGAACTGAAGAACTGAAGGAAGTGAAGATCTAAGAAAAAAATATTGAAGATTTACATATTTTGGGATGGTCTCTTGGCTCTGTTTCTAAACATCTGTAGATTCCAAGATCATCAGTTCAAACAACTGCATGCAAGTACAGTTTCTTCAGATGTATAACCATTTTGCCAAGATCTGGAAGGAGATCCAAACTGTCATCCTCAGATAAGAGAAAATTGGCTAGGATATTAAATAACAACCCAGAAACCACCTGCCTTGAACTGGAAACCGCTGAAACACCAGCATCATTGTCCACACTAAACAACCACAGACACAGTGACAAATATCAAGTATGGTGTTGGTAGCATCATGCTTTGGGGCTGTTTTACTGCCAGTGGCACTGGTACATTGCACGACCCGGATGGAATAATGAAGAATGAGGTTTACCATTAAATTTTTCAACTTTACCTCAAATCAACAGATAAACAGTTTACACTTGGACATTATTTGGTGTTCAAACAAGACCATGATTTCAAACATACATCAAAACTGGTTTGGGAAAGAATAAGCTGCTTTATTAAGCTTTCAAAATGCCCTTTCCAAAGCCCTTACCTCAAACCCATTGAAAATTTGTGGAGTATGCTTAAAAGCTGGTTCCTTGCCAGGAAACTAACCAATTTAAATTAATGTTCTCCCATCTGGTTGAGGTGTAACTTGCTAAAGAAAATTAAAAAATATTAGGTCTGTATTTGAGCCTATATGTTGGGCCCTTGTGAAAAATCTAAAATACATTCACATTTCTAAACCCATCCACCCACCCATCCATCTTCTTCCGCTTATCCAAGGCTGGGTCGCGAGGGCAGCAGCCTAAGCAGAGAAGCCCAGACCTCCCTCTCCTCAGCCACCTCCTCCAGCTTATCCAGGGGGACACCAAGGCATTCCCAGGCCAGCCGAGAGATATAATCTCTTCAGTGTGTCCTGGGTCTGCTCCAGGGCCTCCTCCCGGTGGGACATGCCCGAAACGCCTCACCCAGGAGGTGCCCCATCGCTCCTTTCGATGTGGAGGAGCTGCAGCTCTACTCTGACCCCCTCTGACCCCCTCTCGAATGACTGGCATCTCCCTATCTCTAAGGGAGATGCCAGCCACCCTTTGGAGGAAGCCCATTTCCACCCATTCTTGTATTCGCGATCTAGTTCTTTCGATCACTACCCACAGCTCATGACCATAGGGACGTAGATCAACTGGTAAATTGAGAGCTTCGCTTTTACACTCAGCTCCCTCTTCACCACAACAGACCGGTGCAGCATCTGCATCACTGCAGCCGCAGCATCAATCCGTCTGTCAATCTCCCGCTCCCTTCTCCCATCACTCGTGAACAAGACCCTGAGATACTTAAACTCCTCCACTTGGGGCAGGAACTCGTCCCCGACCCAGAGTGGGCACTCCACCCTTTTCCTACTGAGGACCATGGCCTCAGATTTGGAAGTGCTGATTCTCATTCCCACCACTTCACACTTGGCTGTGAACCATTTCAGTGCGAGCTGAAGGCCATCGCCTGATGAAGCCAACAGAACCACATCATCCAAAAAAAGCAGAGATGAGATTCTGAGACCACCCAAGTGAAAGCTTTCCGCCACTTGGCTATGCCTAGAAATTTTGTCCATAAAAATTATGAACAGAATTGGTGACAAAGGGCAGCCCTGGTGGAGCCCATCACCCACCAGGAACAAGTCCGGCTATGCGGACCAAGCTCTTGCAAAGGTTGTATAAGGATCAAATGGGCCAAACACCCAATACTCCCAGAGCACCCCCCACAGGACACTCTGAGGAACACAGTCGAATGCCTTCTCCAAGTCCACAAAACATATGTAGACTGGTTGGTCAAACCTTCCATGCACCCTCAAGTATCCTTGAGAGGATAAAGAGCTGGTCCAGTGTTCCACGACCAAGATGAAAACCGAATTGTTCCTCCTGTATCCGAGATTCAACTAATGGACGAACTCTCCTTTCCAGCAGCCTGGAATAGACTTTCCCAGGGAGCATTTCTGCACCCAATTTTTGTTTTTAAGGTCATTAAAAGTGTATGCTGTACAATCATTCCACCCTGGAAAAACAACAGTTCACAGAAATACTTAAAAGCCCAAAATGACCATGACATTCATCCCCATGATGAGTGTACATAAACTTCTAATCATAAACGTACACAAGCTCACAAATGTGCAGTATACAAATAAGTACAATATGCTCTAAATAGAGATATTTTTGCTCTATCAATACATGCTCTAAACTTGCCTAAGAGGATGTTTGCTTGTGCAGAAATCATACAGTAATCCTTATAAATATCTTAATCTTCTGTCATGTGATCTGTAATAAGATATCCAAGACATCTGATTTTATTACAAACAGTAAAATTTTTATCTGATAAATTTCAATCAGGGTATCTTACACATCTTTAATTCTTAGTTCTATAAATCAAGACACCATTCTTACACGCCCTGTATCTAACATCATGTTCTGAATCATAAGATTCAAGATTCAAGATTTTTATTTTGCCATTTGCACACAGGACCAAGAGTCCATGTATATTGGAATTCTTGTGCAGAGCTTTCCAAGTTAAATTACACTTTAACAGTATAACAATATAATAATATAACAACATAAAGACAGAAAAAGCAGAAGGATAGAAATAAAGTCCGGAGTGGGGTAATCGTACTATTTTCTATATACAAGGAAAAAGAAAAAACTGTACAGAGAGTTTGTAGTTCTCTACCTCTTATTGCACTCATAGTATTGCACATTTTTCACAGTATTGCACGTTTGTTGCACAGATCTGTTTCACAAGTCTGTTGTGAGTGTATTACACTAGTGTACACAATATGTCTAGGTGCTGCTTGACGCCAGCAATACTAGAATTAAAAAACACATATACATACATATTATGCCATTAATCCATTCATACATCCATCCATCTGTACATCCATCTTCTTCCTTTTATCTGGAACCAGGGGGCCAAGGCAGGCAGCCTAGTAGAGAAGCCCAGAGCTCTTTCTCCCCAACCACCTTCTTGAGCTAATCTGGGAGAAAACCAAGTCTTTCCCAGGCCAGTTGAGAGACACAATTTTTCCAGGATGTCCTGGGTCTTCCCCAGGCCTCCTGCCTGTACCAAGAAGGAACAGAGGGGGCATCCTTGTCAGATGCCCGAATCATCTCAAGGTTCAGGCATCTGAGTTGCAGCTCTACTCTGAAGCCCTCTCAAATGATTGAATTCCTCACCCTATCTCTCATGGAGAGGCCAGCCACCCTCCAGAGAAACCTAATTTCCACCACTTGTTTCTGCTATTGCATTCTTTCGGTCACTACCCAGAGCTCATGACCATATGGGACGATAAGGATGCAGATTGGCCAGTAAACTGACAGCTTCACTTTTGCACAGGGCACACCATCCTTTTCCAACTAAAGAATACCACCTCACACTTGGAGGTGCTTCTCATTCCCACTGCTTCACACTCTGCTGTGAACTGCTCCAACTGGAGGCCACTTCCTGATGAACCCAACAGGACTACATTATCTGCAAAAAAAGAGATGCGATTCTGAAGAAACTCCTTCCAGCACTTAAGCAAATGCCCGCATACTCTAAAATATCCTAAAGAGTATAAAGAGCTGGTCCACTGCCAAGTGTGAAACAGGATGAAAACGGCATTGTTCCTCCTGGATCGGAGGTTCGACTAATGAACTAACTAATGGAAAGTCGACACATTGTCCCCAGACTCTGCTTCCTCTATAGAAGATATGTCAGTTGGATTAAGGAGGTCCTTGAAATATTTCTTCCACCACCCAACTATATCCTCAGTTGAAGTCAGCACCACACCACCCACACTATACATGAGTATAGTGGTGAGTGTCAAGTGAGTAGAGGGCCACTTTCCCTTCCTGAATTGCTTAGAGGCAGACCAAATGTCCTTTTCCATGGCCTCACCAAGCTTCTTCCACACCTGAGTTTTTGTTTCAGCTATTGCCGAAGCGTTGTTCGAGTTGGTCTGGCAGTACCCATCAGATATCTCTTAGTCCCACAGACCAACAAAGCCAATGCCTGACAGGACTCCCTGAGTTTGATGGCTTCCTTCACCTCCGGTGTCGGCCATCTGGTTCAGCAATTACCACCACAACAGGCATCAACCACCTTGCATCCATACCTTTGTGCAGTAGCCTGAGCAATTGTTGCAGTGGGTTCAAAATGACTCAATGTTCCCAGCCTCCCTCAGAATGTTGTCAAAGTTGTTCCAGAGGTGGGAGTTAAATATCTACAACCAGGTGGTTTTCTGCTCCTCCTCAACTCAGCTTCTCTTTCACCCAATTGTCTAGAGCTTACAGCTGCAGATCTGATGATATGATTACAAAATCGATCATCAACTGCAACCTAGGGTATCCTTGTGGCACATGGACTTATTATCGGACACAGGAGTCCAATAAGAGAACACCATTTGCGTTCTGATCAGTCACACTGTTCCTCCCAATCCTGCCCATCCAGGCTTCACTGTCTTTGCTCACACGAGCATGGAAGTCTCCCAGTAGGAAAATAGAATCACCAGATGGAGCACTCTCAAACACACCACCCAGTGACTCTGAAGTGCTGATGCATAAGTGCAAACAACAGCCAGGATACATTCTCAACCCAACTGTGCAGGGAAGCAAGCATCTTGTTCCCTAAAAATTCCAATATATTCAGTAAGCCATGGACAACTCCAAACTCAGACACTTCTTTGACAAATCATAAAACAGAAAAAGAACTGTGAACAAAGCACAAACTTCCACCATGCCTAACTTTATTACTCATCCCAAATACACAAATTAGCACATTTTAGTTTTGAACTGGTTACAAGTGCAATTATGAAACATCTTTAATCCATTCAGTAGAATTATTTCTAAAACGTTTGACATTATAAAGTTATTAAGACTACTTTACCAATATGTCAGTTAAACAAATGGAAAGCAAAGGCACTAGCCTAATAGTGGCATATTTGAAATGTTCAGCAAATATACAATATGATCTAACCCATATGTTGTTACTTAATAGCTTCTCAGCTAGCAGATGGCTTCTTCATTTTTACAACCATCCATTCTCTTCCGCTTATCGTTATCAGGGTTGTGTGTGTGTTTGGGGGGGGCAAACACACTCGCCTGTCTAGGTCTACCTGCTAGAATTCACGACTTAAATTTCCTCAGCTACTCTGCTGCATACTTAGGCTACATCCACACTAGCCCGGATAGATTTGAAAATGGGGTTTTCGTCTGAAAACGCTCCGCGTCCACACTAGCGTTTTCAGTCGTTTTCACAGAGTTGTGAGTCCACACTGAAAGGCTGAAAACGCTTACGTTCCAGTCCTGCGCATTCACAAAAGCGAGTGAGAATTGAAGAATTTGAAGAAAAGCTATCTGGAGCATGTACAAACTGATATTAATCTTTTTTAGGGCTGTCAAAATTGAGAGCAATCAAAACAACTGCAAAACAACTATCTTCGCTATCTTTGTTTAATTGGTCACATGACTGCATCACATGACTAAAATGCGTCATCGTTTTAGAAAGTCTGCGTTTTTGAGTGTCCACACTGCGACGGGACAGCTCCGTTTTCAAATGTCGAGAGCGCTTTCAGAACACTGCGTTTTCCTTGAGCGAAAACGCTGTCTCAGTGTGGACGGGAGGCCAAAACGGAGAGAAAACGATGCGTTTTCAAACGAAAACGCATTAGTGTGGACGTAGCCTGAATCTCTCCTGGTTGGGGTTTGGGGGAGGGTGTGTTTGCACAACAAAAGCAGGAGAACAATGGAGCTGAAGGCCTGTGAAAATCTCAGCAGGGGTGCTAGTAGGTGCTAGGTTCAGGG
>VUQG01016140.1:30165-44180 GCA_015106755.1 Etia nguti | reverse complement strand
GAATACATTTTAAAAGTAACCTTCCCAACACTGGTTATCTGTTCATTTTACATCCCCTCTTTGACCTACTATCCTGTTTTATACTTTCAGCTGTCGCTCTTTATACACCATAGTCATCGTCAGTATCATCCATTTCCTCCATTGCATCTCCACATCTACAGCTCTGTTCTATTTACCATCACTGTCTAGTTTCCATCTTCTCTCTCTCATCCCTTCACGCCCTCCAGCCAATTTCCCCACAGTCCCCTTTCCAACATCTAGTTTTCTCTCTATATCACTGCTGATCTACCTTTCATGCTGGGCTTGTACACGGTCTGATGCCCTCCTTCTGTGTTTATGCTGTATGTGTGTTATTTGTATACCCTACCTGCCAACGTGAAACCCGTTGCTGGTCCCACCCAAATCACTCACTATTCTAGCTATCACAGGGGTCAGGCCACTGAAGATTACACTTCACTGAGCAAGTAGCATTACTGCAGGCCTATTCCCAGCAGATGTGGCTAATGCAGCCTATTATCATTGTGCCCCCATGCTTTCTCTTTAGATCTCCTTTCTACTCCGTGTTATTCTTTTATTTAAAGGCACAACCTGCTATGTGAAGGAAGGTCATTTCTTGCCAATAAAAAAATAATAATTTGTTAAATAACTATTTTATAATGTTTGCTACGCGTGTACTTTTCCCCCATCAAACATTCAGACTAACAGCTTTACATTTTGCATGTTTGTAGCATACTGCTTATGTTCCTACTTTAAAATGCAAATTGAAAAGGAGCATGTAGAGGCACAAGGCATTAAAGGTTTTAAAGCCATGCTTACATATTGGCTAGAGATATGGAAAAAAGGGGAATGAACATTTCTATATATCTGCTCACTCAGTCTCCATAATCAGAGAGCTAACTATGTTTCTGTTTGATTGATTCACTGTAAATTCATACTATGCTTCAATTTTAAAACCTTAGGCCTTATGCTGCCTTAAAAATCCAAATTAGCTGCATTTATGTTTATCATTTTGGTCAAAATCATCTTATGATTTGTGAAACTGTAAAGACTCAGTCATCTTATCTACATTCAAGTTTAATAAACTTTAGATTTTTAAGGTGAATTGACTGTTTAGTCACATCGACAGTTGTCACAGACTTGCTTTCCTTTTAGTTGGTTCTTCATTAACATGAAAAACTTACAGCTGCAGCTGTTGAGGCCATTTTGTACCAGAGGCAGTACAAAGACAACCTGTTTTCAATGATAGTGAGATGAATTATAAGTCTGCGGTGGTTGGGCCTGAATTCAAAACTAACCTTCATCATGGTTAGAATTGTTTCTGCGTTAATGAAAAGAAGCAACCATGACTTCATTTACCATTCATTACAGACACACTGCCAGCTTCCACACCGCTGCCTGCTTTCTTTAAACTGGCGGTGGGTGAGGGAGGAGGAGGAACGGGGTTTAGGATGGGAAGGTTGCTCTTGAACAGTGCATCATGGGAAATCTACATATTCACACTGGGTAAATATATGATTAAACAAAATTTAATGTTTTTTTTTTCTTCTCATTCTCACAATAAAGCATATACAGTTAGTGATAATTCACGATGTCTCATATCCTAAGTCAGTATAGCTGGTTTTCTAAATGCTGTCTGTGTAGTAAACACAAAAATGACAACCAACTATGATGACAAGTCATCTTTCGCTGGACTTACCCTTCTTCACTGTTGCTGTCACAGCGTAGCATGTCTTTATATTTAATTAGTAGCTGATTTATTTTAATTAGCTTTTTTGATTGACATTTTTATTTTTACTAACAATTAGTGACATCTTCCAAAAATAAAAAAAATCATCCTTGCATTTAAAACTTCTCTAAAGCTCTGAAGGAATTCAAATAATGCAGCTAAAGCTGTTCTCCTTTAATGTGTAAAGACACAGCCTTTGTAGGTTTTGACCTTCATCTGCATAACCCCAATTTAAACACACCATGATTTCCATGTTTCCTTTGTTGTTATCTTGTTACTATTTATTGTGTATTTGTCGGTTTCTCTTCCTGATTCCTCCTAAAATGGTTATTTATTTCAGAGGCCACCTGGTTAAAGCTCAAAAGAAAAAGGTCTGTGGCCTCTACAAGCCAGCATTCAAGCCAGTTGGTCAGGGCACAGAGGTTGAGCCGTTTTACATTACCCTATAACCCCTTCTCTTTCACTTGCAGCTGAATTTTAGAGCACTTTAGAGGACAACCTCTCTCTACACCCTTTGCAGATGGCTTGTACTTATGTCCCTATTGAACTTCCATTAATTGAGCCTAAGAATCTGATGTAATGAATGTCATGCTCTATTAACAGATGTTTAATAATACAGCTGAATCAGCATGCCTTTGTGGCGTCTTTAAACTGTTTAAAACTTGAATGACCTGAATTCACTTTTAACTTTCCTTGGGACTTTTTTTTTTTTCCAAATTTTCTACTGTGTTTTATGTGCTATTTGCCCTTTGAGTCAATACATGTCATTCGTTTAATGAATTCCCAGATTAACTGGTAAGATTATGCTTAGGTCCAAGTTAATTCCCATCTCAGTGAACCCCTACAAGTCAATTTTGAGGCTTACTTTGAGTCGCCTAAATCTGCTTTAACTGCCAAAAGGTTAAGGTCCCCTGATACCTTCTCTTATCCAGCTGTATAAGCAGCACTGAGGCAGGTTCAGATTTTCAGATTGGTAAGGAGCACAGCTTTGCGACCAACTTTGTCTCGATTTAAAACATTATAACATCACCAAACTTAGGTACCCACTTTCAGTGTGATCACGTCTTTTGGATCTTTTAGCTTTCCTGGCAGCACGGCTCAGTAGTGGAGCTGATGACATCTCAAGACTTTACTAAAAGCTGTGAGTCTGAGCTTCCACCAGACTTTTGGAATCACTCCCTTTTTTCTTTCGGGGAACTCTTCTGATAAAACTTTAGGCATGACTGGTGGTTGTTATACTCCATTTCACAGTCAAACAGGAGAATCTAATGAAATGGCTTCCGTACAAATGGTTTGCCACCTTCCATGCTTAAGGTGCTTGGACATCACTGCTGCTTCCAGACTACATATATTTACCGAAGAGGACACAAAAACAACAGGGTACAACTTCTAACCAACACTCTCTGGATGCTCAGGGGCTTTAAGATATATGACTGCACAATAACAGCTTGTATGAACCAGCAAGGGACTCTTGTGTGGGGGAATTGTGACCCCTTTGGACCACACATGTGTGAAGAGTCCTTCGGTCAGCTCAGGGTCTTGAACCATGAGTATGTGGTTAACAGACTGTCTCTCTGTTCACATGGCTACTCTCCACACTGTCAAGCTCATTCACTGCAAGTAAAACAGAGATATCAGCTGCTGTGCACAAGTACTGTATTTAAAATTGTATATAACAAATGTGCTTTTAAAATTTGTGTAAAATGAAGATGCTTAAGGGGTTACTAGATATTAGCTCGCCAACAAAATATTAATGTTTGCTACTTTTAAAAGATGATGGAAACGCTTCCTTTGTGTCGTAAGGGTTGCTTTTCCAAGGAATGTGAGGAATAGATTTGTGTATGGTGCAAGTTTAGGAAGTTAATGTTTTCAGATTTTTACGTCTAAATTAAATCTGTATGCATTTGTTTTTAAAATTATATGAGAAAGGTAGACATTTACAGTATACGGTCTGCAGACTCTACCTAGTCTGTGGACCCCAGGTGCAAAGAGTTGGCTTGTGTGGACCTGATATATGTCAGTGAAAGCGTACAGACCAAAAGTGTGATTGGTGGACAACTTTTATTTTTGTAGGTGATTAGTTTCAAAAGAAGCAAAGACAGTGTGGCACTATCTTTGTCGTCCCTGACAGCTACACTTGAAACAAGTGTGCCGATCTGTAGCTTCTGCCATGTTGTTGTTGGTTAAGAAAATGTTGGTATGGGGTTCTTCTTTTAATTTTTTTGTCTCCTGTTTATTTTGGAAAGTAATTTCAAGGCAACAAGGTGACAATGCCTTAAAGTTGGCTTCTATCGTTCAGATTTAAGGCCATTACAAACCGTTTGCGAAAAGCCTCACGAAAAGCCTCAGATTTTTCTGGATCTGAACTTGCTGTGTAACGTATATACACAATAAATGCATTATGTTTTTTGCGAAAAAAGTCAACCTTGCTGTGAAAATAAATGACATCAAGGCATGATGAGCTGGTCCTGATGTTTCTAAAGCCCTTATAGTCCCACACATGGGAAATTCTGTAGCCCTCTGCGTTTGACCCATTCTGCAGTGTGTACCTTGCTCAAGGGTACCTCAGAGTAGCCATTCGGTGGATTCAAATCCCCGACCTTCCAATCCTGGGGCGACCACTCTACCTACTGAGCTATCCCTGATCTTGAAACATGAAAGCAGTGCAAATTTCATGGTTTGATCCAGGATCGTATGATTTTACTATTTATATGTTTAATACTGGTGCGTGTTTTGAGCTATCAGCACACTTGTTGCCAGATGCAAAAGGTCTGATTGGTCAGATCTGTTTATTTGGATCTGAAAAATCAAGCTTGGTTTTAAAAAAGAAATCTTGCAAATTTGTCCAGTGAAATTATGTAGTCACACCAACCACGTAAATTCTTTTAAAAATTGAAGCTTGGGACCCATTGGCTGCCTCAAGACAGGCCATGACAGTGTGTCTGTGTGTGTGTCTCCTCCTAAAATGTAACATTTCTCAATAAGCCAGCTATGGTATTGGTTGACTGGTTAGAAATGACAGAAGACAGAAGATGGGTTTTAAAGTGTTTTCCCTCCTCCTTCTTCTCTTCCTCAGTTTCTGTCGTCTTTCTTAATATTTATGTGTATCTGTCTAGCTGACTGTCTGCTGCCTTCATCAAGTTCACTGTCACCAAACCTTCAAGCATAGTGCTCTGTTCATGCCTCCAATACATTTCCTTCCATGGGTTCCTCTCATTTTGTGCCAGCTCATTCAAGCCACACCACCTGTCAGACATTGACTTCATAAATAAATCTTTACTTTGGCACAGTCAGTTTTACTCTTTCATTTAGCATTTGTCACACAAAAACGAGATATCATGTGACACTTCATATTTTGCTCCCGTGGCATCAACTATGTCATTCTATAATAATGCATAAACACAGAAACAGTGTTCACTTTGTCCACGGTTATATTGACCATGTGTGTTTAGCATAAACTGAACTGTTTAAACTGTTTAAAATTTGGATGCATTGGAACGGTTATAGACATTTATAAACATCCCAGCTTACTCAGACAGATTTGTTTACTCAGAGCAAAATATGCAACAAATGTGTCAGCTCAAAATATGCATCAACTGCATTTTAAAAAATATTTTCTTGTCACTTTTCATAGCTAAAAGTCTTGGGTTTAGTATATTTTTCAAACTTTTGTTCTTTATCTAGCACACAGACCTAACGTGGTCTACAAAATCATGGCAGTTCTCAAACATAATTGCTCATATTTCATATTTGTTTGATAATTATTGGAATTTCTGCAGCATACGGTCTGATATAGCTACAAAGTGTATAGCCTCAAATGATCAAACCTAATAGACTAGTATTTTAAAATGTCGCAAACAAAATGTTTACGTGTTAAGAGGCCAGTATTACCTTATAAATGTCTATAATCAGAATAGGAGAATAGAAATAGGAGGCAAAGAGCTGCCCCTTTCTTGGTTTAGCTCATTTGAGCATGATTGACACATGGCATCACACAACATTCTCTGCTCATCCACACACATCAGTCACTTCATTATGTGCCGAAACAGTGCAGAGTGGGTGGTGAGTGTTGTCAGTCATCTCCAGCTGGAAAAAAAAATGCAGAAAGACATGTTCAGACAGTCAACAATTGTTGCCACCCAGGCACTCCTGCTGCCATAGTGTAGTCAAGTGGAGTTTTGAGAATTCAGGGGCAGGGATTGAGAGTGGCTGTTTTCTCCCCTCTCTTCATCTTTTGAATGCCCTCTCTTGTGTGAATGGCTTGCTGACAACAAATGTTGCTGCAGATCCAAGCAAGAAAGCATCTACAGGTTGTGCCAAGTGTCAGCTTGATGCAGAGCTGCCAACGCTGTAGCAATTTTTTAACTTGAGGAATGAAAGCAAACATCCTCAGGATCACACAATTATTATAGTCCATGCATTGTTGGTTCAAATTAGACTGACAGCTGAGTGGCAAAAACCTAAATACCAGGTATTTTAAGTGTCTGTTGATAAACACAAGTCTTAAGATGCTGAAGTCTATTTTTTGGAGATTATGGAGACCTTGGTCTGCAAATGTATTACTTCCCTTTAGTACAGTTTCATATCTACTGCTCCCTGTGTATGAAGAGTTTTGTGTTTACTCTTTATAAATGTAACATCATGTTATTACATGCTGAAGTGAATGTAACATATGTGGAACTAATGTTATCATTTCCTAAAACATATATTGTATTAAATATATACAAATGCCATATTACTAATCTTGGAATTTGCTACATAGTTTCAAAGCTAAGATATCTGAGTCAGAAAACCAAATGTAGTAGTTTATTTTCAACTGACAAAGAAGTGTTGCATAGCCAAATAAAACTGCCTTTCCCTTAAGCTCTACTGATGTGTAGAAGGAAAGGTCAGTTTCTGGTCACCGCATTCTTTTTAGTATAGCAATTAAATGCTGAAAGAACCACAGCTGGTATTCCAAAGTTGTTACAGTCACAGGCAAAACGACTGGGCCACGGTCTTTGAGATTACTGTATGTGACCCCTGCTGTATTAACTTATTTGCCTGTTTTGGACACAGTCTCTGTGTGATGGTTTACAGAGAAGATGAGCCAAAGGCAGGCTACCAGCAGCAGATTAAAGTCTGAAATCCAAAATCTTCAACCAACAAGCTGGAGGTCCTACATGTGTGGTAGTATCAGCAAATATTAAGGTGGAATGTCAAAGGCAAAAATTTAGGGTGATGCAATTCACAATAAAAACAAACTAGACCCAGCACTACACAAATACAAAGCGTGAATACGAGCAAACAAAAACATAACAAAACAAACAAAAAAATGATCAAGGAATTCATAGGAAAACATGGAGAAATGGCTGGAAGGATTAACTACAAGGACTTACTCAAAGACAATCTGGCAAAGCACAAAGAGAACCAGGGAAGTATATACAGACAAAGCTGGCTGGTAAATTACTAACAGGTGGTTTAGAAAACTGATGGGGAAGACATCTTTATACAATAATTGTATACATCAATTGGCTGGGATCCCTCATTCTTTTGTTGTCTAAAGCCTAATTTTCTGGCTGTTATTTATTAGTGCTAACATGTAAACAAACAAAAGCAAAAAGACACGGAGAAAACAAACAAAACATCTATTTTTATGCACTTTACAGTTTATAACTAAAAGTATAATTGCCCTAGAATTAAATGCAGTCAAGTCAAGTCAACTTTCTTTGTATAGCACATTTAAAAGACATGAAGTGTCAGCCAGCATGCTAAAGAGAAGGACAATGTAGACAAAATAAAATAAAATAAAAATAAAATTAACTGAATTTCAGCTGAATTAGAAATATTTAACTAAAAAGCATTACCAGTAGATACATTAGAATAATAAATGCAGAGTAGATACAATAGAATAAAATATAATAGTTTTTTTGTAAAATGCATAGTAGAGTGTAACTGTAGGGTATTCTGCAGGAAAAGACACACAAATTATGTTGTAAGTAATTTTAAGGACTGCTTAAGTAGAAATTAAAAAGTTCAATTATTACTTCCTTATTCTCTTGTATGCACCAGGAGGTGTTGTTATTTATTATAATTATACTGTAATTTCTGATCAAGTACAGTGAAGTTCCATTCCCTTAGTCACAGGTTGTTTTGTTGCTACAAAACAAAGCAAACGTGGGAATTAAGAGTAGTTGGTAGGTTTATTAGCATAACTAATTGCATAGCAAACACATTTTTTTTTTTTTGCATTGCATTAAAATCCTCTGAAAGGCCACTACTCTACAAACCTGATCAAAAGGTCCAACCTGAATCAGCTGAGATGGTTTGCAAGTGAACAGTTGCACCTCCCTGCCACTCAAAGCAGCTGCACCCCTGATTATGTATAACTTTAAACTTAATAGAATTTAAATGGGGAGGTTATGTAAAATTGATTCCTCTGTACAGGTGTCATTAAAGGGTAGATTAGCTATGGAGTCAGAAGGCTGTTTTTCCTAGAGGTTGCTACTTGGGAAAACGCAAAATAAAATGAATGACAAAACCCATTTGGTCATTAATTTTAATTTCACTTTACAATTTTCGACTGATCACAACAGAATAATTTCACAGCAAACATTTTAAATGTACAATATTACAGGGGTGGTGTTTTTTCTGTCTCTTTTTTTCTTTTTACTTCAGCTGGAGGCATTTTTACATTACAAAAAAACTCTCTTATACATCCTTGACTTAAATCTTTAATAAATGTATTACTCTCGCCTAAATGAGCAGCATGTCCTCGAATCTCTAAATGCCACCCTAGTGACAGATAGTAATTAATAGAAACATTAGTCAAACTATTTTTAAAATTGGAAAGGAGTCACTTCAAGAACATTTTGAAATGTCCTTCTCCACCAGTCCTGTTGATGGATTTGTGCATTTCAGGATCAACACATGGGAGCCCTCTATCGCCTGGGACAGCATTTGGCAGACTAAATAGATAGGGTGAAGCAAGGTTTGGTGTGTAAATGAATGTCTACACATCTACTAGAAAGTAGGGCTCCTATTTTTGAGGCCATATTCCAATGTAAATTAAAAATTTTGGTATTTGCTGAACTACTTGATAGTTTCTATGATGTCCAGAGGATGATAGTGGTATAGTTTGCCTGATTTTATTTCCCTGTACATACGGATTCTATATGTTTAAATTCCTCATTTAAAGTACTCACTGAGAGTGTATTGCCCTTGCATATGTTGGACAAAAAATAAGTTATTTCTTGTTCCTATGGCCCAATCAATCCATGCATCCATAATATTGATGGAATATTTTACATTATGAACAGCAATTATATAAAGTATCCTATAAGCTGAATTCTCATGTTGCAATTTATGTTTCTCTCTTGCATATGTGCTTGAGAAACACTTGACTGCTGTACCTTATTCATCCAAAGATGGTGTTTTATTGTTATGCTGCCAAGAGTACTGGTGTTTAATAAAGGAGTAAAAAAAATGATAAAAGCAGAACCACATTTGTAAACTTTGCACAAATTCCAATGTGTTGGGCGATTGCAATGGTACCATGACACTTTGCTAATGGCCTCTGCCAGGAATTGGGATCTGGCAGCTCCAGCTAATGACAGTAGCCTACAGCACATCTGCACAGGGTGTTTTCAAATGCTCTCTCTGTAACATGCTTGAAATTGGGAATATTTCACTTCCCTTGGACCACAGCGAGAGCAGCTGATCCTTGGTATATGTAAGCATTTATGTAGCTGATGGATATTTAAAATTACTTAATGCTAAAGGCTAATACAGCAAGGGGGCAACTCAGAAACCTGATGGACATGGGGGTAAAACTGATGCATATCAAAACTTTATTTATTTATTGGTCATTGTAAAAACAACCAAAGTACAAACACAGTACAAAGACAACAGAAACAGGCCTTGTATGATTGACATTAAAATAGGTGATTTAGTTGACGGATGAGATTTTAAGACAAACTACTATAAAATGAAATCTATAGGGCGAGGTTATGCTACAAATGACACAAAGATACTTCACAGAGCTATGCAGTGTAAATTAAATTCTTCACACAGTGAAGCAATTCTCGCATCAAGAACACAATGACTCCTTAACATTACACCTCAATCAACTATCCAGGTGCATGAATTAATTCATACTAAGGTGCTAATGCATTATTATGAATTAAGGGGTTTGCTGCTAATGAAGAGTCACAATTTTTAAAAAAAGAAGAGGGTAGTCAGATTCTAAAAAGGCGAGAAATAATTGCTTTTATACAGTATGTTATAGCAGGCACTCTTAAGTCTTGATGCTAATGTTTCAGGAAATATGTCCACCCATACACATCCATACACAGAGTCACCTCAAGGTCATAAACAAATCCTCGATACAACCGTTGTTGTGATTTGATGCTATATCAATTAAACTGAACTGAATTTGACATTTAGAAACTGGAATTTAAAAACTCTTTAGTGTCATTATGTTTACTATATTTCTGTTTATATTTATGCCACAGAATCCCAAAATTGTAGTAGTTAAGCAGGAAGGTTGGTAGGCATGACTGCTCACCCTCTGTTCCCCTCTAATATCCCCTCTATTTTATGCTCTAAGATGGGTTGTTCTGATTGCAGGCAGTAGCGGCATGCTGCTTGCCCTTATGTGCAGGATGCGCTGTTGGCTCTGTCCTTGAGTTGTCAGATATTTAACTCATAACTTTTAACTTTATATTTGGTCCATGACAGAATTTTTACAAAAGCCTAATTGGCAGAAAAACCGAAAACCTTGGAATACTAGCTCAGGGTTTGTGTGTGGGTCTGTGAGTGTGAGAGAGCAAGAGAAAAAGAGTGAGAAAGAGAGAGCGAGAGAGCAAAATTGTATGTATGTGTGTGCATTTGTGTGGCTGGCTAGCTGGGGGGCATGAAGCTGAGAGTAGGGCATTATTAAAAACCATCTGTTTTCCTGCAGAGTCAGAAGGCCGTCTGGACACAGTCTCTTAACAGGCCTTGTTTTTCTAGATGCCCTGAGGCAATATGACAAATTTGAATGCCCAAACTAAAAAGTAGAGGGGGACCGGAGAAAGCATTTTTTTTGCTAATACAAATTTATGTATGTCTTCAAACAAAACTGTTAACACAAACCTTGCATATCACAGCAAGGTTTTTAAAAAAAAAAACTAGAAAAACAGAGCACTTGCCTGAACTGGAACTTTATTTTACCGTTAACACATGACATGCATTTTTAAGTATGGCTCAGTGTGCTTTAAGCAGGAGACATGAAGGACAAACACATTGCAATCCACTTGACTCACTCTTGCCATTCACGTTGACCTACAGTACCTGATCTGGATTAATCATAATAAGGAATTTGGTATATTCATTATATTCCTCTGCTGTGCAGCAACAGATACAGAGAATAATGCCGCTATTGGGTGCATCTGCCGTTGCAGTTACAAACCTACCACTTACAAAGAAGTGGTCCTGATTTAATCAGGGTTCTCTTGGTACAGATAGATGAGAAGAAATAATCCCTCTCGAAACTAAAAGTCCATGCCACGCTTTCTAACTAGGAATTATTGACTGTAAGTTAAAAGCAACTAAGACTTTAAGTCTCGTGCAGCCATACGTACTTATACCTTATATTTTCAAATGGTCAGTCCCTAATAACACCCTTAAAATGAGCCGGCCACTGGACACTGAAATTACTGCATGTGATTAAGTTGAGATAATAGCACTCGTAGCCTAAGCTTCCTTTGTTTGCATCACAGCACAATTTCCTCTCTGTTCTGCTCAATGACCCTATTTTTTCCCCTCTCCCCTCTTCTTTTGGCATAAACAGACAGTAATGGCGTCTGCATTTTCCTTCCCCCTCACTGGTCCTTCACATGGCTCAGCAGCTTAGCTTGACAGCTCCGCTGCGTGTGGGTTCAATTGGTGGAGTTGAAAGCCTTTTGCAGCATTTGGGTTTGGCCTGATAGAATCCTCCATTTACCTTTTGCCCCCAGGCAGTAAGAGAAAAGGAATATGGTTAAAGCCATGCTGGTAGCAGAGACTAAATGAAACATGATTCTAAAAAACATAAAAAAAATTTGCAAGACAAAAATAGGCCATTCTTTGAGAAACTGAATTAAGTTTTAGTTTCAAGGGAATATTCTGTGTCAGAGCCTTTCATCAATCCATTTGGTTATTTGAACGACTTAACTGACAATGAGCTCGCATGCACAAATGCACACACTGAACTCCTGACAGTAAGGTATGTCGTTTCCTTATAGCGGGAAACTCACTTAGCTTAGGCAACAGCTTCTCAAAAGGGATTCAATCATGCGATAAGATGTCTGCAATTAAAAAGGTAACCTCGGAGAAATGAGTTTTGCTTTTCATAGTTAGTAAGGGCAAATTTACACCAGTTTAATTTCTGATTTTTTTGCCACTTACTCCCCTGACACCCACTGATTTATTGGCCACACTCACAGGCAACTAGGCTTCTAATATGAAACCCAACCCGAAGGGAGTTAGTCTAGACAAAAAGCTAGGAGGTGAGCCGAGTCCCCTTGAGAGGCTCTGAACTGGCTGTTGTGCAGTACTGTAGGTGTGAGATGCACCTGTGTTGGCAAATGTTTGATGAATGACAGCTGGCTGTCAAAAATTATAGTGAAATTGTTGGCAGGTAGCAGGGGTCACAGTACTATTGTTAGTAATGATAGAAAGAGGGCAGAAGCAGCACCGAAAGAAGAGCAGTTCACGTCTGTCACGACTGTACTTGAGGTAGTGGGCAGGCATCCATACTGAGATGTCATTGTGGCAACCACAAATGAATGCATCACACTGTGTACTGCCAGAGGGAAAGGAAAAGGTTAGGTTAGGTGTCATCAGCATAACAATAGTAAGTAATATTATTGGATGACAGAACAAGGACATTTTTATTTCTAAAGGACAGACATTTGCAACTATGTTCGTTTAACATTCAACAGGAGGAGGGTATTTAGTGACAGCAACCAGCGACAACCAATGCATTGATAAACTAAAGGTGTTTTCCCACATGAACTCTAGACAGAGTCCGGTGTGGAAGCTCTGGGCATTATCCAAACTATTTCTCACCACACAAACAACGGGAGATGGTCCACGGGAAATAGATTCTCACTTCTGGAAATGCTGTGTGTGGTGCCTGGATAGAGGACGAAGGATGCAGGAGACATGACGCTCACTTGCCATTGTGAATTGTATTTTCAACTCTCACATGAGCGCAGCTGATATTACGCAAATGTAAAGACCTTTTAATGTTAAATCTGATGGACATTTGCTTTCTCTACTCATACTTCTCTGCCAGGTATTGTGCAGCAGTTTCAAGTTGAAGTTGGAGCTGCTTGACAGCAAATTTCTGGGCTGCTTTTCATTTCCAGTTCAAGCCTGTTAGAATCAATGAACACAACATATATTGTTAATTTTGGCTGGCGTCTTGTCATTAATGACATCAAGCTTTATGCACACATAAATCTAAAGCCAGGATTGTAAATAATTTCAAAACTTTCACAATGTTCTGAAGAGTAAGTAAAATTCAATTGAAGTAAACTTTAATTTAATATACAAATAATGTATAAAGGTAGTTAATTTCAGTAAATAACTTCTGAGAACAGACAGCATTAAATAGAGGAATAAATATATAATTAAAAAGCATATTGCATAGAGTATTGAGAAAAACAGTATTAATGAACAGCTTTAGTCTTACCACTCAGAAATTTTACATTTTTCATTCTTTGTTCTACATCAGATTTGGTGTGACTTTTTACTAGTAAATGCATAGTTTTTCTATAGAGTCAAAGATTTGTGATGAATAAAACACAACCAGTTTGCCATCCATCCACCCATTTTATTCTGCTGTTCCGGGGCTGGGTTGCGGGTGCAGCAGACTAAGCAGAGAAGCCAAAACCTCCCTCTCCCCAGCCACCTCTTCCAGGCTTTCCAGGGGAACACCAAGGCTTCAGCAGTCCAGCTGAGAGATATAATCTCTCCAGCGTGTCTTTGGTTTGCCCCCAACCAGTTTGCCGTAATAGAAAACACTTATAACTTACAACAACAGTTCTCATGATAAACACACTTAGTCATGAGACTTAGTTACTGTCTGTTACTGTCTTACGGGAAGCTACATTGGATAGATCCACATGGATCTATCCAATGTAGCTTCCTGTGGGAAAGCTACATTGTACTTATTTTGTTGACTTACATGTTGACTTATTTTGTTTTTACACCAGATGCCATATATATATATATATATATATATATATATATATATATATATATATATATATATATATTAACT
>VUQG01016140.1:11884-22258 GCA_015106755.1 Etia nguti | reverse complement strand
GATATCCATGAGTTTTTGCTTCATCTTGTTGAAGGAACCCCATGCATATGTATGGCCTGAAGTTGTTTGGCTTTCTCAATATGTTTATTTAAATCTTTTTTTTTTTTTTTTTTTGTTTTCTTTTTTCCAAATTTGAATCGAATAACAAAGCAGAAGATGATAGACAGCAAGAAAAGAAACAAAGGAGATTGGAGGCTTCATCTCAGTGCTGAACAACTAGACAGTGAATAAAACTGAAGAAAACCCCAAGAAAGTAACCTCACAGCACAGGATAGAATGTGAATGTCCAGAATGTTTCTTCACTAGAGATAACATATATGTAAGTGTTATATCACAATAAAAAATGAGTAAGAATTAAAAACAAAATTATACCTAGCATGTTTTAATAGTTTCTTAAAATTGTAATTGTATTGTACCCTTGCATGTATGTTTTGGGCAGAGGCACACATTGTTTTGCTTTGACATTATAGGTAATGTTGAATTAATATAAAAACAACCTTTCAAAATTACACACCGTAAGTGGTGATTAACAAGCAATTCCACTGCCCATTTTTCCTCGTGTTCCCTTTCTGCTGGTTGCGACATTGTTGAGTCTCAGTTTCTGGTTAAACTAATCTGCTAGCAAAATACAGAAGTGACCTCAATACTTAATCTTTATATTTCCTGAAGCATAATTTTCTTATTGTGACATAAAGGTCAGCTTGGTAGGATTTTTTTTTTTTTAAGTAACAGACCTTTATTTCTGGGAGATGTTTTTTTCATAAAATTTCATTTAAATGCTGATTTTTTTCCTTCTTTTAAACCACAATCTTTTCTTAATCTTAAATGAATGCTGCCTAACAATTTTGCAGAAAATATATCAATGAACCCTTTAGTATCACCCAAATGAGCACTTTGCTCTCAGACTGCAGGGTTATTTTTGGTTTATTGGGTATTTAAAAGTAGAATGAGAGGCAGAGCCTTCAGCTTTCAGGCTTCTCTCCTGTGGAACCAGCTTCCAATTTGGAATCAGGAGACGGACACCCTCACCCTCTCCCCCAACTGGTGGGCAGATGGCCCTCCCTCCCTGATCCTGATTCCGCTGGAGGTTTCTTCCTGTTAAAAGGGAGTTTTTCCTTCCCATTGTTGCCAAAGCGCTTTCTCATAGGGCTTCATATGATTGTTGGAGTTTTCTCAGTTTTCTCTGTGTTATTGTAGGTTCTTTATCTTACAAAATTGATAAATTGAATTGAATAGTATCCATATCTAATATACCCATATACTGATAGCTTTCTTGCAATTGCCTGTTTATAGTTATAGAAAAGAATACCCAGCTGCACATATGTATTCCTTTAATACTGCAATATAATTTTTTTGACTGTTTATAAAAGAAACAATGACATTGGAAAGATAAAGAAAGCATGACTATATGGTTAATATGGGTTTGCTGTCACCAATAAAGTGACCAAAATATTACAGAACACAAGCGCACTGAGCCGTAGACCTGCTCTAAGCTGACAAGCGGTGGACCATGTAAAACGTGTTCATTTTTGGCACCGAAATTGCACTGTGCCACTGGATTAGATAGCCACACCCTCAGCTGTGCCTCTCTTCCCTCTGTGGAGTCACCAAGACACAAAACAGTCACAGAAATAACCTCAGTCATTTCACTCTGTGCTGACATGAAAATGAGTGTAGTGGATTAAGTGGGACTTTTGACTTCAGCCATGGTGCCACTGCAGTAATGCGTATCTGTTTCTTAGACTATGTACGACTAAAACACACTCAGTCAATATATATCTATATCTCTCTCTCTCTCTATATATATAGATAGATAGATAGATAGATAGATAGATAGATAGATAGATAGATAGATAGATAGATAGATAGATAGATAGATAGATAGATAGATAGATAGATAGATAGATAGATAGATAGATAGATAGATAGATATTCTTTTGGATAAGGGCACAAGTCATATGGGCAACCGGTGTCTTCTGTCATGCTTTACCTTTTTGCGCTTTCTGTTTAGGAGTTTTTCTGTACACATATGCACACATATTCTTTTGTCTTTTAATCAGCATCAGGTTTGGTCCAACACATCAAAGGAGCTGACTCTCCTTGAAGCTGAGTACGCTTGACTTGTTGCTGAGATGAATGACAACCAGGTAGGTCTACATCAACAAAAACAACAGAGAAATGACAAAACTTAAGCTGCTCTAGAAATGGCTTGGTCTGTACTAATGTATCGCTGTAGCATGAACATGCTAGACTTCATTTATTATACCTGAAATTTGTTAGCTGGAAAAAATTGTAGCATTGCAGTGGACTAGCGAGCAATCCTTTTAAACTTGGCACATACTAATAATTAATATTCATGTGGGAAAAATTAAACTTTTATCAAAACTTACTCTCATATGTGCTGACATACTCAGTCATTCACCCATTTCTCTAATAGCCACTCTTATTATTTCAGTAACCTAACTGCTCACACATGCACTTCTACAGGAACGAAAGGATTAAATTGGTACTATGACAACTGCTATTACTGCTACTGCTGAGACAGAGTTTATAGCTGCCGAGTCCAAAATGTCAGATTACCACTGTTCTGCCTGACAACCTTCAACATATTAAATGCTACTACCATATGGCCTAATTAGACAGCACAGTATTAAAGAGAGTATCCCTTGTGTCTTTATTTGTTGTGTGAATCAAGAGTTAAGGAAAAGAAAAGCACTTGAAACATAACATGCTAAATTATGAGTTTTTGTTTGTCAAACAAATGCATTATTCTTATTTCTTAAGGTACTCAAACAGCTGACAGACCTCATCATTACTGGCTCAGCTTGAATGAATTGAAATGAACAGCTCAAAAAGCAAACATTTGCTAAACTAGTGATAGAAATGTGACAATATATGATTACGTTTAGCTGTCTTTCAGGAATAGAAAACAAAAATACACTTTAAACCACAGGTACTGGTAGAAGTATAGAAATACTTACAAATGTAGAATTATCACTTGAGCAAAGAGTGCAAAAGGAAAGTAACACTTTTTTTTGTCATGTCGGAGATTAGACAATGAGGTATTATTATTTATCTGAGCATGGCCTTTATTAACCTTCATATGCCATTATATAATATTATTACAAAATATATCAAAAGAATTCTAAAATATTAAACAATGTGTGTATTGCAAAACTGCAAAATGAAAATCTTTCCTCCAAGGTGTTTGGCCATGTGCTTGAGTCAAATGCCTCGGGGTATCTACAGGTCCTGAGGCCTAGGTAATACCATATATTGCACATATTAATGAAACATATAGTATATCCAGCACTAAATTATTTAAGTTAGTCTAAATTACATTACTTGCAGAAAATCTGAAGTGATTAGAGAGCCTCTTTAAGAAAAGTAAAGTTCCCCGATTTGAAAATAGTTCTTGCTGAAACACTTAAAGATCAATGAGGCCTGAAAGTGTAATTTGCAGATGTTTTGTTTTCTTTTAAATATCTGTCTGTCTTTTAAGCATTACAAAAAGACAGCATATTTCCACAGCAGGCTCAAATTACAGCGGAGCAGAGAAAAGCCATCTGCACCAAGTTTTGCGATGAGTCAAACATCTTGAGTAGCAAATGGGGGAGATACTCCTCTTGTGATGCCTGTGGAGTTTCAGCAGCAGGTTCTTCCCCTATTCCCGACAATGGACAATAATGTTGTCCATCTAGCTATTTGAGTGATCACAGCATTAACTGAGTTTTGGAGCCCTATTGTACATACATACAATACCCTCACCCCGCCCCACTCCAACATAAATGTACTCCCTCACCCTGAAAATCACTTATTGTATTTCTACTATGAGATAATTACTCAGAGTCTTCATACTTGTACATGTACACAGCTGAAATGTCAAATAATTATATGCATTCAAAGCCTTTTAGTACTGTGGGCTAACTCCAGTGTTTGCATAATGAAGCACTGCATTAAGAAATCTTTTTACTCTTATTGTAATTAGGACAAATATTCTTTCTGTTGTAACGGGCTGCTTATTCCTAGAGATGCATTCCAGCCTCCTTGCCTGTTTAGTGTCTTGGCCTGGTTGCTCCATATTTATGAGAAACATGTCTTTAAAAATGAACTCTCTGTGTATGGTAAGAGATGTTGCACTTACCGCTTCTAATTCTCATGCTGGTCAATATAAAGTATCCAGCAATGCTTCTGAATGCATAAAGCACGATGAGGTTGCCAATAAAAAAACAAGCTTTGATTCAAAAGTTCCTGAAGAAGCCCATTCTGTCGATTCACTGCCTCTAAAAGCAAATGTTACTGCTCTGCCTGAAGAATTATTAATCGTTCCCTACTCAAATATTTTCCCATTCCCTCTCTTGGATGGGCCAGTGTTTCATTTCTATGGCAAGCACGAGCTGCCATTTGCAGACTATGAGAGCAAATGTTAATTTGCCCCGTGTGCATTTCTGTGCCAGAGGAGCCATAGGGCTGGAAGCTAACACAGTGCTAAAGAGAGGATGGGCTGACTTGGGTATTTACATAAGGTAATGTGATTGAGTTGTTCCCATAGATTCTTCCCTTCCCTCAAAACCCTTGGGTGAGGCAAGGAATAGGACATATGTGTGTGTGTGTATGCGTGTATGTGTGTGGACAAACACTGGTCTGGCCAATCATCACACCATCGCAGCACAACTGTTGCCTCATATTCTTCAGTGGCTCCTGCTGAGATGGAGCGACACATCATATAGACATCATCTACTCCAGATTATGTGATAGTCTGTCAGGATCATCTTCTTCTAGTCTACAGATGGTACATGAACAGGTATAGAGTGCTTTTTAGACTTCTGGAGTAGGTGCTGGTACATTGTTTTGTCATCTGCTTATTTTTTGTTACTGTTAAGTCCCTTGAGACTTGCTTCTCACTAAAGTCCTTAAATTTGGACTTGACTATCAGGACATGGCCATCACATTTCTCTTTATCTATATTATGTATTATGATAGTAAAAGCTTAACAGTAGTATGAAAATGGAAAAGCAAACAGGGTCTAGTGCTGTATCAGATATCTGTTATTCAGAAGTAGCACCAGATGGGACTGTTATGTTAATAATCTAAAGATAATGGATATAAGGTGCTGTCAGGTGCCTATCAGTATCACTATAACAAGGGATGTATAGGTTTGTCAGTCAATCTATTACACACATCTACCTTTAGATGCTCTCATAGGATATATTTACATCGTTTGATACTAAGTCTACTACATAATGTTTCATAGAAGTGTTATTTTGTGGAGAGCTTCAGACAAATATAATATCTTAGCTAACAACTATACAAAATTATAATTTACAGACACACCAAAGTACATTTGATTTGGACATTTCCAACGGTCGATATTATTGATTTTAAACCTGGGCAGCAATCTTTTTTCCACAAACTGAATGGTTGTCTCATCCAAAGCTAAATGGCTTTACACAGCAGAGGAGAAAAAGGGAAGGAGGGAGGGAAAGCAGGTCAGTTGTTGACATGGACAAATGGGGACAGAGCATATACACTATAGTGACCCAAAAAGGACCCAAATAGGACCCAAAGGTACAAATATTTTTATATTATATATTATATTATATTGTAAATGACTCTAAGACATTTTCAAGGCAAGCAAGTGGAAAAAACAAGCAAACAAACAAACGACAGTGCATAAAAGGACATCAGTGTGTTTGTATTGTGCTTGCTTGACAGCTTATGTGAAGAATATTCGGAACAGCTAAGAACTGAGAAGGTCAAACTTTTATAGCCTAAAAAATACATATTAGTGTTTTAATTTCTTAAACTCTTAGTTGATGATTTCTTCATTATTGAGCGTTTCCCCGATGAGCCAGCCACATGGTGGTGCTGGTGGACTTCTGACTGTAGTCCATCAAGCGATTATCTGTCACACACACTGCCTCCTTTCAATCCTACATCATCTCATTCTCACTCCCTCTTGCTTTGACTTATCACATCCTCAGCTCTCTCGCGTCTGCTCTTTTTCCTTAACATAATGTGAGATGAGGTGAAGTGTTATGGCAAATTAAGTAAAATTAAGACAAGGGAACAGCTCTACTCACCTATGTCGCGCGTAACTTTTATTGCACAGCTATTGACAGAGCCCTGCCAATACTGCCCTTGGACATGGGTGTTGATGACAGACTGCAGACCATGAAAGGAGTGGGAGTGTTGCATCCAGTGGAGGTGGAGGTGCCTGCACAACATATTATCAGTCACCCTCAATGGTTTGTTTTGTTCTCTTTCTCTTTTCACACTTGGTTTGCTATTTTTTCCTCTCCCCCCTTTTTGCATCCTCTGTTTGGCTGCGTGCCCCCCAACCCCCACCCACCCCCTTCCACGTCTTTGTTCTCAAGTTCCCCGTCTTTCCCCGGTTTTCTGTTAAGGTCTTGTCATTTGCTTAAATCTCCAGGTCTTTACCTTTTCCTTCATCCACATTCTGCTGTTATCTGTACCGCCACCTTCTTACCAACGTCTACCTTTTCCTCATTCTGCCAACCACTCTGCATGGCACCTGTCTAATTCTCCTTGTACCCACTCTGTGGTGCCACTCATCGCTTGCTCCTTCACCCTCCCCTTCTTCCCTTCCTGGCTCTCTCTGCCCTGGCAGTCTGACAATTGTTGGAGCATACACCACTAAGCAGTTATCACCAGCTCACAGAGGTGTGTGTGAGTGTGTGTGTGCACATGTGTGTGTGTGTGTTCATGTGCATATGTATGTTGGGTAATAATAGAAAGAGAGTGCGCATATGTGAGCATGCGTTTTTCTGTTTATATTGAGGTGTACAGCTCTTGTGTTGACTAAAACAATAAAAACAATGTGTCAGACAGGTTCCATTATATTGGAGCTTTGTATGGCTCTTCTACTGTAGTGTATTTTTTTTAAATTTGCAACAATGATACTGAAAGGCTGCGACTCCTCTTCTACCACTGCCAAATATCCCTTGTGTCTAGCCGCTCTGGATCCATATAAAAGGCACTCATTTCTTTGTCTTCAAGGTTTTTTTTTCTAGTTTTGGTCCCATCTGTCATTGGGAGGGGGTTGAAAGAAATGAGGAATAAACCCAGCTGGAATCCTTTGTCTGTTGAAGGGAGATCACACTGTAGTACGACCAGGACAATGCTGTTTTGGCCTTATGGATAATGAGAGGTGAGGGACATACGCTTCATTCTTCTGGAACCAGGAATGCCAAACAATCATTGTGAAGGAAAGTGATTCACGAGTGTTGGATTTGTTCTCCTTGATACAGTGAATTATATTTTGAACTTTTCCCAAACTATCTTCTTTGTCATATTTTAAATGGAGGACAAAGGCATTCATGTAAAGAATGATGTACTGGAAGGGAAAATCCAGTGGACGTCATCTGCTATAATATCATTTGTAGTAACTTTATTTAGATGGAATTTAAAAACTCAAGATTAAAATGTGCTTTTACAGCCAGGCCAGAGCAGGATGCTCAGAAAGTAAATTTAAAAAGCCAAACAAAATTTAGACAGCACTGAGTAAGAGTGAGTAAAACAACAGGAAAAACTGAAGGAAATTTTCAAAATGCATAATGTTTTATAGACAGTAAAAGTATAAACAATAAATCAGACAGTTTGAAATATTGAACAGTGTATAAAACAATTATTTAGGGCTATAGGAATTCATATGTATGAGCTAAAACCTTGACGAAACTTAAAGAAAATATGCTTTACGCACAAACATCTACTGCAGTCATAGTTTTCCAAACAAAAAAGGTACTACTGAAAAACAAATGAAAAAAAAATTGAATTAAACACCGTGCTTCTAATTGATGATAATTGTGCGTGCAAATTATGGTGCTGTTCTTACTTTTGGTTGGACATGCACAGCAGGGAGTTGAAGTTAGGCTCCTCATTCCTCTCATTCTATACAATAAAACTGTGAGACTGGTGGTGCTAACATGCAATATAAAACTCATTAAAATTTCATTTCATGGGGTGAGTTGCACATCCTCTAGCTGTGACAATTTACCCTCCACCTTTAAAAGGGAAATAATTCTGACACTATGGCTATTTGGATTAGAGTGTAAATATAGAAGTGGATATAGCTCCACGTAATGATCCAAGAATTAGATAAAGAACTGCAATCCTTGAATCTGTAAAATCCACCTACACGCGTACAGAAAGTCAGCTGATAGCAAAAAAAAGACAGTTAATAAAAATAAAATAAGTGCTTGACGAGTATGTTTGTTTACTCATCTCTGCTAACTTTATATTCTGGTTTAGTGATGGAACTAATGATAATTAGTTTTTTCGTGGCCACTCTAAAGCCAAGAGGCTTACAGGGTATCTAAAGGGGATGGCTGTTTGTTTAAAAGCACGAAACAGATCACTTATGTTGCTGCCCTGAAGGACAAATACATATGGCTACAGCAGAGGGGACGCTTGGAAAAACGAAATGAGCACGGACACGTCCTGGGAATAAAGGGAAAAAAGTATCAGTATTAGGGAGGTATGTCTTATTCCCCTTTCTATGCATAACTTGCAAATTATCTATGTTTTTATTTTCTTCTTGCCACATATTGGATAGCAAGCCCAAGAGACCTATTAAGGAACCAAGGGAAGAAAAACACCAGATTTCATCTGATTCCCAGGAGTTTAGAGTCTTACAGTATTAAGAACACTTACTGGAAAAAGTCCATAATAGTAAAAAAGTTTTAGGTGAAGTTTTTTTTCATGTGGTATTGATCCACTTATCATTTTCTTTCCCTAGTGTCTGCAGCAGTAGTGCAAATTAGATAGGCCTAATGCAGCCCATGCACCACGATTCAAACTTCAGATGTACCAAACAAATAAAAAACCAAACAAAAAATAAATCAAACAAAAACAAAATATAATACCATAATACCTAATAATATAATAATACTGTATCCCTTATTATTAGTATAAAGCATAATAACACTACCAATAAACAGTAACACCACCAACAAAAAGCATCATCTCTGGCTTAAACTGTTGCTGTATTTTGTGCTTTTAATCAATTAATTAGCCATTGCCATTTTGCTACAACTTATTCTTATAGTACTGCAGTTGTGCTACTTTAAAAAAGTATATGATGGCAAACATACCTGAATTCAACTCAGACGGATGTTACAAATTATTACTTTTTTGCTTCTTTATTTTCATGACCAGACTTCCTTTGAAGACATTTTTGAAAAATTTCTCTCTCTTTTAGCGTAAATAAGAATGCGTACCTTTGTTAGTGAGGTTATAATTTAAACGCAGAAAACAGTTACAAAGATGACTTTAAGTATCCAAGTAATTTAAGCTAGATGAATGATTTGATGCAACAAAAAAAAAAGTTTTCCCTTTTTCTGACTTTTTAATATTTTTGTTTACTTTTAAAATAAAAATGCACAGAAAAATCCTGTGTAACAGCATGCTATTGTGTAGATGGCCATTATCTTATGACAGATGGTGTTATCAGAAGATAGAAATATAAAAAGCACTCTTTTATTCCCATTTTTTGGTATGCCACAAAAAATATAATACTAAAGTCACGAGTCATTAAATTTGGTGACCTCACATAACAGCTTTCCAAATTCAACCCGAGAGGAGGACTAATGAACCAAAAAGCACCTGAAAACATATGTGGGTGTGCTACACATTGTGGTTATATGACTTTGTTGATAAAAATGGTGGTAAGACTGTATTTGGTGATGGCCTCAGATAGCTGTGCCTCTGTATTTTTCTTTTTTCCCCCAAACTTTGCTTTCTAACTTACCAACAAAGGTCATCTACTGGAAATAGTCAAAAATTGCAACCAGTTCAAAATTACACTGAATGGCGCAATCTAATGCATGCAGAATGTTCTCATTGAATTACTTTGGTGAATAAAATCATGCTGTCTTGTCTGAATGTGGAGAAATTGTTCTTTTAAAGTACACAGTAGGAACTAAGTGTCTTGGATTTCCATAACAAAGTCTATAGTAGTATCACACAGGCTAGAGGTGAATATTAAACAAGTGTCCTGTATAAGGATAAAGATGCTGAAACACAGCACAATAGGAATGTGATGTTAGGAAATGTATTTTCTTTCAGTGTCAGAGGTTGAAAGCAGATGACTGAATCCGGTGCAAGAGAGCATTTTGCCCATAGGATTAAGATTGGATGGCTGGGTTTAAACCTGTCAAAAGAGCAGACTCAAATCCCTCACTCACAAACACTTTATGGTTCTCACTTGAGGTGCTTGTGAGCAGTGGTGAAAGGAGATATTTCTCTTTCATGCCACCTACTTCAGAAGCCATTCAGCACATCAACTGGATTGTGGAGAATTTGTAGGGCACTGAGCAAAGAAGTGAGATCAGGGAAATTAGTTATCATGCTTCC
>VUQG01016137.1:0-19026 GCA_015106755.1 Etia nguti | reverse complement strand
GAAGGAGGCCATTTACGTGAAAAGGGAAAGACCATCTCTGAATCGAGGAGGGGGCCTAAGGGTACATCTTTCGCCATCTTACAATGCTGTGATTGCAGCCATTCCCCAACTCTCTGTGAATGGTACTCATGGCCATTGATCAGTGGGCTTTGATCAGTGGGTTTTGGTCAGTGGTTGTTGATCAATGGTCATGAGAATTTGCATAATTAAGATTAAGGAACTGCCCTCCCAGCCCATTGTTCCTTCAGTGGGCTGGTTTCAGTCGTTATGCAAATGTACTGTTTATAAGATTGGGGAAACCTGCAGTCAGCTGAGACTGAAGAAGTCACTTGGATGAGTGACGAAACGTTTCTCCCACAAAACGCTACGTCCAGATGAACAGAATCAACTTTTGGAGATTTACTTTCCTGGATGATTGAGAATGCATCAAGACAGTTTACCCTGATGTTCATGCACATCAGTAAACGGCAAAACTAAGTCAACCTTTTCAGCTGTGCTGAGGGTTAATACTTTACTCCAGTGACCCAGATTAAATAAAGTCTTTACTCAAAGACCAAAATGCAAAAAAATTATATGTAGATGTTGACTTCCTGCTTTCGTCGTTTACAGTCCTGCCCTTTTATCCGCTCACCTCAGAGCTGCTTAAAGTCTCCATTGCTAACATGTTCTTCTCTTTCTGCTCTCCGTCTCTCATAGCGCCCCAATATTTACATCTTTTTATGAGCTACGCTGCTCTTTGCTCATTAACAGCAGCAACATTTGTCCCTCTTTAATAGCAGGTCGCGTGGAGGTCGTGCAGCACCTTAAGTAAAAGACGACAGCTCCTGTTCTCCCTCAGGCCGCAGAGAGAGACTTGTTAAGCAAATCTGCATCGTAATAGGCGATTAGCATTCATTTCTGTGCCCTATTTATGCACACTGAAGTAGCGCACTGGTGTAGCTCCCTACTGCTTCGGGTTTCTCAGGACTGTAACAAAGCAAAAGGACTTTGAGAGGAGACAATACTTCCAAATCCAGATCTGCCTTAAGGAGTCACTCAGCAATGATTTAAGGGATTCAAGGTGTCGAGTGGCTGTTAACCCTGATTAAATTGCATTTTTCAGAGTCTGCAGCCCCTCAGTCCTCACTCACAGTGTGTCTGTGCTCTCTCAGCTCTCCTGCCAACAACACATGCCTGCAGCTGTGAGGAGTTCGACCTGAGATTACATTACATCTCAGGTATTCCAGCTCTGGAGCTCTCACTTTCACATCACTGTAGCAATGAAACACTCACGTGTCTGGAACGTATATGCAAAATATAGAGAGTCTTGTCCTGAAAAGTACAAAAATATATTACACAGAAGCCTGAAGGTGCATTTCACTTTTCAGGCTTTTATCTGATACTTTGTTCTTGTAAAGAGCTTATGGTTTAACCTAGGACTGTTTTGGGCACCGGCATTTTGGATAATATTAAGCTAGAAGTTACTGTATTTGGATGAGAGGGTGGCACCTCTTTGCAATGAACTTGCAGTCTCATTGCTTTTGATTTGGTTGATTCTAAAGACAGGGACCGGCTTTGCAAACACTCAAACTCAGTTGCTATCTTCAAAGTCAATTCGGTGCATCAAGGTGCCAACAGGACAGAGTCATGTTCTATCAGAGGCTGTGATTGAATGTAATTGCCAGCTTGACCCCATTCAATTCACTTGTGAGAATGGGGCAATGAACTGTGATAACTGTGTGCTGTCAGGAATTCACAATAACAACCTTGCTTTTACGTAGGAATATAACCAGAATGCAACCAGTTGGCAACCACTTGAGCTGAGTTCCCTATAGCAAAGAGCCCAACTCATCTGTGAGACAGATGAGTTGGCAATCTGTCTGACCTGATAACTTAGGTGGAAATTATTTGTGAACCTTTCCCTATCAGTTTGACAGTCATTGATGTCGGTCCAAGTTGGACTGCAGTTGTTTGGAGACAGCTGGCATCCTGTGCAATCTCACCGTGCGATCTAAAGTGATTGCCCAACGGTTGAGGGCATTGCATGGTTAATCACCAGGCAAAACTGACTTTTACTAGTTACAAGAAAGTTGCTGACCTATTTCTAGTCTAGTGTGACTGAGCCATTAGCAAGTTGCATTCATAAACTGTACCATTTTGACACACATTCCTATATCTGCTAACTGCTGCCAAGTAAAACACTTCTTAGATTGTCTTGATGCATGTGGGTTGATGCAATCTTACAGGTAAGTAAATCCCAAAAGGTTGATTCTGTTCATCTGGACATAGCATTTTCAGTTTCGTCACTCATCCAAGTGACTGGGATGAGAATCAACCTTTTGGGGACTTCTTAGATTATCTGTAGTTCCCAGCAATCCATAGTTATAGTCAGATAATCCCTAAAAATTCTCCAAAAGGTGCGAACACAGTGGACACGACATGTTAAGTGACTTGGAGAACGTCCATTTCCAGGTGAATATGTACAGTTGTTGTGAAGGGGGGCCCAACCATAGAGAACAAGTCATGCATGTAAATTTGGAGACTTAAAGTTAACTCGTGTTTAGAGGCGGGCTCAAGTGGCCATGAGAGGAATTGCAGGTTCTGAAGGTTGGCCCCTGGTTTTGGACTGATGGTTCAAGTTAAAGCAGAAAGTAAGCTGTACTGCAATTTTCCACAACAGAAATCAAGTGCTTTAAAGAAGAAAAACTTCCTGGAAACAGAAGATATAAATAAAAATTAAAACAGTGGGCAAAAAGGAAACATCCAACCTGAGATATATACCTTTAAAGGTTGTAGAATAAATGAATGAATGTGTGCTATATGAAACTTTAAGGTGGATAAGTGAGATTCTTCTCCAGAGAACAGAGAACTGTAAACTAGGCTGTTGCTCCTTCAACATTAGGATCACTACCTATCATTAGGATACAAACTTAGGTTTCCAGCTTTATAATTTCTGCAGTAATCCTGGCTGTTTGTGTGTTCCTGGCACTTCACACACATCTATTTTACTTCTACTTCCTACAGTTAGTCCAGCTCAGCATGCAGCTTATAAAACAATCCAAACTTCGCAACCTCAAGGTCCTAGAGGCCATGAGGTGGCCGAGCCGCTGCAGTCATCTACTGGAGCGGCCGACAACTTGACCAGGGGAGCGACCCCCGGATGACGGATGGCGTGCGGCCGGAAACGAGCGCCTTTATCAGGCTGCATTATCCTCCAGCAGCCGATCCAGACAGGCCAGATTTTTATCGAACTGTATTGGATTTAGTAATTTCCTTTTCCAAGATGAATGGATGGAGATACTGAGAGGAGAAGGGGTGGGGGATATTGTCTACAAGCCCGGGGTGATTATTACTTATGATCCATTTAGTATTTCAGCCTTGTCCCAACACATGCTGGTTATAACTCTCGGTCCACCTTTCTGAGAACGCTTGATACCAGGAGAGTGTTTAACACTATTATACGGTGCTGCTTGGAAAAGGACAAGCAAGGAATGACAACATTTAGTGAAATGTGCAGATTAGGTCAGTGTAAGTCATGTAAATGCTTTATTTCAAATTTAGATAACAGGACAGAGATTATCTTTTTCAAGTGGGTGAAAACTGAAGAAATTGGACTTCCTCTAATGTCCACTAGAGGCTGCCTCCAAAAGTGAGCCAACCCCATAGACTCCCATATTAAAATGTCCAACTTTACAGCAGAAATAAACATGTTTACACCCTGTGTTCATTACCCCTTTATCACAACTGTAAAGTGGGTGAATCTTTTATGGGTCCTGCCTGAGCTTGCGTGGGTACTCGAGCTTCCTCCCACAGTCCAAAGTTCGTGGGGTTAGGTTAAGACTGGAGACCTGTCCAGGTGTACCCCACCTCTTGCCCTATGGCAGCTGGGATAGCCTCCAGCCAAGCCCTGGAAGCCTTGAAGTAGCTAAGAAGATGGCTGGGTAACTTTAAGTCCAAGTCCTAAAATCTCTCCGCTGATGCTTGCTCCGTTATTCATTATCACAAAGTAATTTTAACATGATGCAATCACACATTTAAGAAACTGGTCCTGGCCTCTGGGCCCTATTTTGCCCATGTGTGATCTATGATATAATAATAATAAATGCCTAAATTTAAAGGAGCTGACCCCATGTTTGGCATTGATTTGTAACCTTAAAGCATACTACTGTTTCTGCTGGTGAGGATACAAAAAAACTTCATTATTTCTTCTCTTCGTCTCTATATTTAGAAAGCCATACGTGGAAACAAACAGAAATCGCTGTATCTGTTCATTTTACCACTGAGGTCTTTTTCAAGCTGCCAGCGAGGCCTCTCCATAAACTCACAGTGCCATTAGACGCTTTAGATTAAAGTGTTCACCAAACGGCATATGTTACGTTCCCACTCCTCTGTCTCTCTGTATCTGTGTGTATAAATCCCACGGCTGTGAGCACACGGATGGGGAGGAGTGGGGGTAAAACACCTTTCGCTGATGAAAGCTGTGTCAGGTAATTTCACACTCTCACACGCGTGCAGTCATGTCGGCCTCCCCCAAGCTAACTCATTACCTGCCTCAGCCGCCGGGCGCGTGCAGGATGCACCTTCTGGAGACGCTGGCGTTAAACAAGCTGCGCAGGTGGAGGGTTGTGTGGGGGTTTTTGGTTTGGTTGTCACAGGGTAGGGGAGGGTTTATTGTGGAAAACGCCACCCGAGGGGCTTTTGAGTGGTGAAAACCCAGAAAAGATCCACTCTGACAGAACTGAGGATTCTCAAATGGAGGTTAAGCCGCCGAGGCAGCCACGCTCACCTTGTAGCGACCAGGACGATGGGAACGAGACCGGGGTCGAGCAGGGTCGAGGTTCACCTTCTGCGGGGAGAGTATGGAGAGGGGAAATCGAGGGCCTGGGCCCCGCCAGTTGTCTTTCTCCTGACAAACGGCTCCCTCCTCCAGCAGCACTGCCACCCCTACAACCTCCCTGCCACGCGGGAGCTGTCAAGAGGAGGTGGGGGGACCGAACCTGCCAGCATGCATCTGGCTGACAGGCGACTGCGAAGGTGCACTGCGAGCGCACGTCACAATCAATAACCCCTGCTGAGAGCGATGGACCGAGGGGGTGTACATGCTCCCACCACCTCTCTGTGTGTTTTTATTTTCGTACAGAGAGGGCGGAGGCGGTGACTTGTCACCTAACAACACACGCTCGCTCCGGGTGTGCGGGAGTTTGTTTTGAGAAAATACATATGCGCCGTGTGCAGGCGTGCATGCATGCATGAAGAGCGAGTTTTGGAGGTGTGATACTTGATGTGATAAACTGTAGGTCAGCGTTTGGGGGAGAGGGAGGCGGGGACGTAGGGAACAAGCAGAGGAATGAAAGGTGGTAGGTCTGGGTGCCAAGAATTCATTTTTTAAGAGGAATTAAGGTCCTCTTCTGGGAATGGAAGGTAAAAAATGAAGAATTATATGATAATAAAGAAGTGAAAATATTCTACACTATTTATTTTAAAGTTTTAGGCCTCAAAACTATTCAAGGTAGCCAGGAAGGAAGTATTACCATGTGGCTGACACAGGGTGAGTCCAACTCAAACCAGCAAATTTTTAAAACATTTTCTGCTCGACAGTCTCCAATTTGCATAAAATTCGATGCATGCGTATGAAATTTTAGCTTCATATGTCAATTAATTTGCATTTTTTTCCCCCTTTAAATAAATAATGGGTAAAGTTTTGTTTGTTTGTTTGGTTTGTTTGTTTTTTTTGGACATTGAAATCTGAGGCAATGTTTTAACATGATATGATGATCTCACAAACTAATTAAAAACTTTTTTTTAATCATGAAAATAAATTAGGAGCTCTAGTACATTAAAAAATGTAACTATTGTCTGGGTAAACTATAAAAAAATTTGAGCCATCCTGTAAAGTCTAGAATTTGCACACACAATAACAAAAACCATTCATTTTCAAGACCTACTGCCGTGGAGTGGTTCACGGATTCAGATGAAGTTTAAAATATACGATTTTTTTTGTCTCACCTTCTGTCTTGGCACTTCCAGGCTCCCATACAAAAACGCCTCTTTACGCTACAGTGAATTGATTTCTTGGCTAAACCTGTGAATATATGTCATTTTTCCACATTAGGCTGTTAACTCAGGCCCGCACCTGCTCAGAAACCCAAACTCACCACAGCTTTCAGGTTTATCAAGGTGACACTAAGCCGATTTTGTTTGCACGAGTGATTATTAAACTGAATATGTCTCAGGCGGGAGGAGGGTGATCGGTTGCTTCGACACTTACAGTCAACAGCCCGAGCCGCGGCTAACACCCTGAAAGATCCGTTACGATTCCTTCCCAGAAAAAGGGCAGCCGAAGAAGAGCGAGACGAGGAATTCCTGGCACATCCACAGAGCCGTAAACAGATATAACAAGTTCCCTCCATCGTAAGATGAGAGAATGTCAATGGGACCTGACACAGAGACACCCGACCGCCGATTAATCGATAGCTGACATTACACCTCAGCTTGTCAAGCCTCTTCAGCTGAGAGTATTAAAGTTTTGCATTACAAATGAGGTCCTGCTGCTGCTCCTGGATTTCTCCCCTCCTCTCTCCTCCGCCTCCCCTGATAAGTCATGTTTACCAGTGCTGCTTATATTTTGAAGAGTGATTATCCAGTCACATCAAACCTTAATGAACCTCATTTCACTAGCAGCGAGCAGAATTAAGAGGTTTTTCTAATATATATATATACATATTTTTAGCAAGTGAAATCTAATTTTCGGACAATTCAAGGAAAACTGGGGCTAATTAACACTGGTTCTGCTGCTGTGTTCGAGCCACAAAAAGTCAATTTATATGGGAAACATGAGCTATTCTGCAAGATGGAGATGGCTGGTCATGGCTTTTGGACGTGTCATGTCGTATTTAAGTCGACAGTGTCCTCCTCCTTAAGGTTTTCTAAGCGCTGACAGATTTTCCAACTGGGCAAATTACCCGGCTTTGATACCTCGCTCATCTTCTAAAGCCAATCAGAACATGTTTACCATTGCTACCAGAGAAGGAAAGAAGTTTTATCATCTGTGTGTGTGTGTTTTAAAAATCTCGCCTGTGATGTGGCCCCGCTGCTACAAGAAAAAGGGGAGGGGGCGGCACCCTCGTGCCTTTAATGAAGCGCCGAGCAATTATCAAACCTTCCCCCACCTATTGATCGCCGCTCTCGTGCGGGGTCGGCCAGCAAGATGCAGGCTTTTTAAGTCACATTTTTTCGTTCTGGTTCATTATGGGGACCAGGCACCATGAAAGCACTTTTCAGGATGTCATCCCTCACCCTGAGCTTGTTTGCTGTAAACGTGGCCCTGATTTTGTGCTGCTGAGGGGTTTGAGTGCTCTTAAAGGTCCAAATATCCTTATCATGAATATAGAAACGTGAGGAATGAGGGAATAATTTGGAGCTTCCACCTCCAGATGTACGGCATTCATTTTCTTTAGATTTTGCTTCCAAGTGGTCTTGAGCAATAGTTCTCCAGGCTTTCTGAAGGTCATCAAGAGTTTTTCTTTGGACATCAACTGCTTTTTCACTCATTTTTTAGGAAATAGCTTTTTTATTACAGAATTTCAACCACTGTATGACTTATAGAGGTTTCACTTTTAATACAAGTAAGTTAAATTTCTAATGTAAAATCTTTTTCAGAGTGTCCTCCGTTCAAGTAAAACTGGATAATTATACAGTTACATGTGGACTGCTGTAGCTTTACGATGCTTTTCAGGTAAAGGGATTACCATTTTAGTCCTTTGGGTCAGACACTCATTTGGTGCCAATTTATTCATGAACATTTCAAGTATTTGATAAATGAAGGCTGCTTTACCCTTGGCTCTCCCATTCAGGCATGCTTATAAAGTCTGTGGGTGTATATCACAGACATTAGGTGAGAGGTGGGGCATGCCCGATTTACTGTCACATCAACACCTTGATGTGACGAGTCTAATGACTCGCCATTTAACTTGTGGAGCAGTTCTCTGGACAGGTTCAACCCCAGAATCTTCTTGCTGTGAGGAAACTGATGCACCACTGTCCTGCCCGGCTATTTATTTTACTGGCTAATTCATGTAGCTAATCTCACAACGCTATCACGTTAGTCATTCAACAGTCAGCGCTTCTGTGAGCGAAAAGCACACAGATGAAAGTGTCTAATCTTAAGTGACTGGCAGTGGTTCCTGGACGTTTCTGGCTCTTCCTGGGTGAAATTGGTTGGAAAGAAGGTGCTGCACCTAAAAGTGCCGACTGGTTGCTACAGTTGCCTGTTGTTTCTCATGTTTGTCTGCAAATACTCACCTACTACTAAAAAAAGGGTGACACAAATTGGAAATTCATCACTTCTATCTAAAAACCAGTCAGTCTTTTCTAGACATCTAGAGAATTTGAAGTTTTGAGGACCCAGCTTGAACTGAGACAAAAAAAAAAGTATTTCCTGTTGAGATATTAGTCTTTGTGTATCTTTTTTCAGAGCCTTCCATGCTGGATGACTGGAAATTTAGCAGCTGAAGGACCATATCCATATTTATCATCTGGCTTTAGAGCTACACTGCTAACAAGACGAATTCACAAAAAGCAACACCCATTTCAGAATTTAAGGTTTGAGTAAGTTAAAGTCATACAGGGCTGTGACTTGGATTTGGGTTCAGATGTGTGTGCTTTGGGAGTGTGTAATGACTGCCTGAACCTACTGAAGGAAATCCATCTGCACGCTGGTGTCTGTGAGGGTGAGAAGTTTGTTTGGGTCTGAACGGCATGAGCCACACATCAAGGCAAGTGGAGGGTGATCGAGTTGCAGAGTCAGAGACGGTGTGCGTGCATTCGGCGGGATCCCACACACACATTCATCCCACTGAAAATGTTTAAATCTGCGGACGTGGAGGAGAAAAAAGGAAACATGTTGAAACGGTGAAATCCATCCAGGATACTCGAGCCGTTCCCTCGGTGTGTGGACTTCTCCTTCACGGCCTGACCGAGGCAATAAAACTCTGACTCAATCTCGTGAAATATGCAGCAGTGCCGCTGTGGTCCGCTGCTCCGCTTCCAAACACATCAGCCCCGTATTGTTACAGCTCTCTGTTTACCTTCAGGCCCCGACGCTCTTCATTTTTGCATCGCCACCTGTCACCGAGCTCTCATTTATAACACGAGCGGGCTCCTTGGCCTTCCAAACAATGCCAGAACTGTGAAACTTTCTGTTATATTTATACCAAAAAGAAATATAAATATTTGAACTAGCCTTTAATGGGGGGTTTTGTGCATTCCATCATATCGTACACAACCTCAATTGTTACCTTGGACGAATGGCCGGGTTGTATTTACTTTGGGGTCTTGTGAGTGATATCCGCATCGATGCTGTTTGCCATATTAGTGAGCTAAGACCTGAGGCTCTCCAGCTGAACTATTGCGGCTGTGTACACAATTTAGACAAAAACCCTGTTTATACTGCAAAAGAGGTGTATTTTGTAAGCCCTGCTGTATATTTAATTGTGAAATATTTCCTGTGACCAGCCGGTGTGTCCTGATGGCCTAATATAACCCAGAAAGCACCTTCAGCTGTGGGAATCGCAGCATTTGGTATCATTTAGTTAAGTTTGTAAGCACTTCTTTTTATATTATTAATAGGTCCTACCAATATAGGATTCCTAAGACCGATACTGATGTCGATATTTGTTATAAATCTGTTATAAAACAGATACATTGGCCGATCTTACATAAACACAACAGAAACAGACTTTTGTTGTGTGTAGTGTTTTGTAAGATGCCCTACAGTAGAATACATTTTATTGTAGTGCCCCAACAAATCGTGGATTACTTTTTTACGTGCTGCCCGACTTTGCTCGGATCAGCTGGTTTTTGTCTTCCTGACACGTTGCCAACAGAGAAGTTGCAGAGCGCCCTCTGGAGGACAAACTATCCAATATCAACACTCAGAACATGATTGAAGAGTGTTTCTCCCATCTGTTTTTTGCTTTTTAAATTTTCATTTATCATACCGATACACCAGCAAACAGCCAATCTCGATATACATTCATAATGTATCTGTAGACATTTTTTTAAAAACTTTAAATCTTTTGGATAATCTACCTCCTTTGTAGATGCTTATAGGGTATTTTGGTATCTTGAATGTCTTTGAGAGATGATTCTGCAGAAACCAAATCACTTTTATAAAGTGTTTGTGCCAAAATGTTTAAAACTAACCAAATTTCTATCATATCTTCACATGCCTTGGTTTGGGTTAGAAAAATATCGTCCTCATGACCCCCAGAATCCATTTGTCTGAGTCGTGTGACTCATAGACATCATAAAAGATGGACTTAGCCACCAAATACATCTTGTTTTGATCACCTATGTTGAAGCTTTAAGGTTAGCATTTTGCTACATGTGTGTTGTTTATTTTTGGAGGTAAAAATAATTGCATGAGTGGGTAACGTGTTAAGTTATTAACCAGCTATTCTGTGGGTGACACTGAGGTGATCCAAAGGCAGCTGAGAGCAACTGAGAGACATAGCATGTGCTCCATGCGCTATAGCATGTTATCCCAGTTGAACATGACAGAAACAACTCACCAAGCAAGCATCCAAAAGGCATGGAAGGCACATCCTGGACTCTGAGCTCTGCACCCAATCTCTGAGTAAGAGTCCATACACCCATGAGAGGAAGCGGCTTGTGTCTGCAATCTCTTTCTATCCAGAGCTTGTGGCCGTAGGTGAGGGTGCCAGTAAATCCACAGCTTTACTTTCACACTCAGCCACACTCTCTTTACCACAGCAGACTGGTGCAACATCCTCATCACAGCAGATGCTGCAAACATCTGTCTGTCATCCTCCCTGTGGTAACTGACCTGCTGAGACTGTCCAAAAAGACTCCAGGTACTGAAGACAAGGCTGATCAGTTAAAGTAGCAGCGCCTCTAACATAAAATGTTCACCTACTGTACAGTTATCATTAAGGTGGAATCCATCCATAGAGGCCAAAGACGGAGTTTATACAGTTGCTTGCTGATAAAGCCTATTCATATCTGACCGCTTATATAAATAGGACTATATGGAAGCCCTAAAGATGCATACAAAATGCCTGCTGATTGTATTGTTATTGTATTGTATATGTTGAGCTGCAGACTCATCCAGGTCCTACAGAGATAAGAAGTAATGCAGGATGAGACCTGGGCCTGATCAAGGTCATACCCAGGCTACCTGGATCGTGCTGGCACTGAAGGGGATGGAGATTTTAAACTTATCAACAAATATCTTTAAAAAACTCTTTTGTGCATGAAACAGTGTCAACAGTCCCCTCGTAGGCTGCTTTCTAACACAAAGTTAAACTTCTACAAGTCCGATATCGATCACTTTTCAGATTTTAATCTGCTTAAGAAACGTCTCGTTAAAGTTGAGAGTCTTTAACAGTATGAATTGGTTTTGATACTGACTGGCATTGCAGTTCAGATCTTCCAGCATCACTGTCCACGTGACGCTGCCGCTGTGACTCCGTACTGTATCCCAGGCTGGATTTAGAGATCTTTGAAAAGAGGCAATTTCAGATTATCGTGGCCTGATCTGTGTGGATGTGTCGGCCCTGTCAGCTGCGCATGGATACAAGCAGGACACACATGGTTTAGGAATGCACAGATGCCTCGCGTAGTCGTTAATCTCCCCGAGTGGCTCGCGTCTCGATGGCATCCATATGCAACTTTAATTTCAGCACTTCAAGCTGCACGGGAGGGGATAAAGATAGCTTTTGAAGATTGCTTTTCATGTTCATCTGAGCGTTTAAGTGTTGCAGAGAAGATCTGGACTGCTTTTTTTTTTCTTTTTTCCTCTTTATGAGGCAGGAATTCAGTTTCTGCGAGACAGCTTGAAGCATCTGAAAATGGCAGCTTTAGCGGCAATTTCCTAGTATTGTCTCCACGCTAACGAGATAAACACTGTGTGTCAATCAGAGTGACTTCCAAAAGGTGTCGTATTGCAAGGTTGAGCTACATTTCGTGTGGTAACAGTGAGCTGTGGATGGAAATAGTAATTTTGTGGAGAGAACTTGACTGAGCTGCCAGCTGTTTTTGGACATTTTTATATTGGAGCGTGTTCTTTACCCTCCAATAAAATGCCCAACTTCAGTATTCCTCTCTCACATGAATACGCTTCGAACAAACAGCCCTAACATCCATGTTATACGATCCCCATTGTTAACTGTTCTCTTTTAACTTCCATCCAAATCAGCTCGCAGAGGGCCAGTGCTAAAAAGGATATGGAGCTTTCAGATGGCACCTAAGTGCTGTATCGCGTAACCGCCGAGCCTTTTTATGGATTAACAGTTTATTCCTTTTGCTGGAGCTACACCAAAGCGCCCTGGCCCTGTGTAAAATACACTGCTTTTGGTGAATTATGAGCGTGGCCTTCGTCCAAGTGCCTGCGGCCTTCCTGTTTATTTGTACGGCGGCGCAGGTCGGTGGCGAGGTGGGGTCCGACGGATCCAGCTGAGCATGTGTAAACACTCATCCTGGGAGCCGCGGTGAAAGTGGCTATTTTCCTCCGGCGAGGGGATTTTTTTTACTGCCCATTGTTTTTAACAGTGAATCGACCTCTTAAAAACATTGGACGCTCTCTCATGGCTCTCCTGTGGCCCAGAGAGTGCTTTGTATATGCCTATTGACAAAATATTTCTGTGTTATGGCATGTGTGTACTGTGACTCGTATAAACTAGAAAAGGAACACAAGTGCGCTGACGGGAACATCTCGCTCATTTTATGCAAGCGTTCCCTGGAAAGTTCTCCGGACAACGAGCTTTTTAGAAAAAAAAGAAAAAAAGACCTGTGTCTTGTTTCACTGGAAGCTCTCAGGCATGCTGATAAACCCCCTAACCTTGAGCTATCATAATATGTCGAGACCTGGCAATCACGGGACAAAAATAAACATTTCATTGACAAATGTGTGAAAATTGTTACTTTTTTCTCCCACAAAAGTCAGGTTTGCCTATCTCCAGAACACAGGGTTACTGGTCCTCACTGATAATGATTTACACTCCCACAGCATTACCCTCAAGGCAGGCAGGGCGCATCTGCAGCGTTTTTGCAACATTTCAGTAAAACTAATGGAAAAAGTCACAAGATTTCACAGATTATCACACTATTTGAATCATGAAAACCTGAAAAAAGGTAGGTAGCTCAATATTATTGAATTATACAGGACACTGAACAAAGAAACCCAACCTGTTTTCAAGACATTTCTAGAATTGTCTTAAAATGCTTTGGACATGAACTGAAATAATTTGATTTTACGGGCAGATTTTGTCTCCTGATTTAATTAAATCAACTTCAAGGAGTTGTTAAGTGTTATATTGTAAGGTAAATACCCTACAATAATAGAGAGAAACCCCCCCAAAATAGATGGCACCCTATGAACAAATGCTTGATGACAGTGGGAAGGAAAAACTCCCTTTTTACAGGAAGAAACCTCTGGCAGAACCTGGCTCAGGGAGAGGCAGCTATCTCCCATTACCAGTGAGTGGGGTGGAAGAAGGAGACAGGACAGAAGAAACAGTGTAGAAGAGAGCCAGAGGCTAACCAATGCAATCTGCTATGAGCAGCACTTGGTGACTGTGGGAAGGAAGAACCACCTTTTAACAGGAAGAATGTTGTTAAAAGGAGACGAGAACATAGAGAAGAGAAAAAAGAGTTAAAGACATGCAGTAGTGTCATATAAATGCATGGGATGTAAAAGAGGGGAGTAGAGAAGAAATGCTCAGTGCATCATGGGAAGTCTACCAGCAGTCTCAGCCTATTGGTCGCCTGGGTCACCTGATTCAGCACTAAATACAAGCTTGATTAAACAGCTGTGTTGAGTGTAGTGATTGAAGACTCCTCCACATTGAAATGGAGCCTGTTGAGGTGGCTCAAGCATCTAACCAGGAGGCCTCCTGGGTGAGGTGTTTCATTCAACTGGGAGGAGACCCCAAGGCACACCCAGAACATGCCAGAAAGATTACATCTCTCAGCTGATTGAGAGGACGTGGTCAGGGTGGATGGATGGATGATGAATAGTTTTAAGCTTAATCTTAAAGGTAGAGAGAGTGTCTGTCTCCTGACAACAAACTGGGAGCTGGGTCCACTGGATTTATTGCAGGACTGAGGTATCAGTTCATATTGTATCAGTGACATGATATTTATTTTGTGTTGTAACTGAACACAAACTGAGTGTTGAGCGATGATGTTAGTGTGGGTTTCCTGAATCCATAGACACTTCCTCATTATGTTGTTTTACTCAGTTCAACTACTATACAGCTGAATTTTAAATCCTCACCTCTTGCTATTGTTTTTTGGACACAAAAATCAATCAAGAATCAACCAATCAATCTTTTATTACTAACTAATTGTTCTGGATGTGACTGTAAAGTGCAAAAATTAAGAGATTCATGCATTTTTTGGTTTCTTTTGCATAGACGCCGGGTTTCTCAATGAGTAACTGTCATCTTATGTAACCAGCTCTGCCCATAGAACACGTCATTATCACTTACAAATACACAAATTAAGTTTTGACCTGGATATCTGTTCTCATTGGCTACATCAGAGGCCCCAAAGCATTGGACGTTGCTTCTTAGTTCTCAGATATTAGCAGATTTGCCCCAGATTTGGGTCTATTTGGATCATATTTGCACAAATAATAAAATTAAAGAACAAAATTAAAGACAAAACTGGACTTTCATAGTGTATCTGAGAGAAAGCTTTCACAATTTGCGCAAAAAGACCTGCTGAGCTAAAATATGACCCATCATAAACCGAAGTATAAACGTACTTCAACCCCAAGCGTTCGTGGTACACAGTTGGACAGATGGGGGACAAACACACTCGGTCGTTGTCTGCATGTCAGTTTGAGCCCCGAGCGTGATTGTGGGGACGTTTTTCAGGGTAACTTGTGTGTCTGTGAGGTGCAGCCGCCGCTGTTGTTTTTGTCAACATGATCCGGGTCATCCAAAGGCAAAAAAACGTCAGCAGCATCAGAGGCTTCACCGCAGCTCTGACTCAACAGCCCGCACTCGCTGCGACATAACCGACATGACAACAACGATGATGATGGTCGTTACGGGGACCGAGTTCGGGGACAAGCTGGAGAAAAACACATCTGTAGGGTGGCGTTTGGGAGGAGGAGGAAGAGGAGGAGGAGGTGGAGGAGGTGGAGGGACGGACGGGCGGCTGTTTGAGTGTTGCCACTATGTGAAAGCTTCTCCGGGCTGCCCGTGCACTTTGACACCGGTATCCGAGTCCCGGAGGCCGTCAGGGAAAAGTGTGTTTGTTGCTGCTGAAGGGGTCTGGGAGCAGGATCCAAGCCAGGGGTCAGAGGGTTAGCTACATGTCCTAAAAGCAAACTGTAACCTACTTTCACCCCCCCACACACGCACACCGCACACAGAGCTCACCAGTCAGACATCCTGCCACGGAGCCCACTCTTCATGTTCTCCATGTTTTGCAAAGTCAAAAGGCTACAAGACACAAGAGGTAGTTCAGCAAACTTTAGGGCATCTGCCAAAGTACCCGTGAGTTCCCACAGTGCCGTTTGCTTTCAGTGTGGGTGGCTCAAATCCCTCAGCCCTGCAGTGTTGGTGTGATCTGCATAACTGCTGCTAAAGTATACATTTTACGCACAGAGAGGTGTCTCCATGCCGCAGAGCTGATTTAAAGTTTAATGCAGACTTTTAAGGGAGAAAAATTAGATCCCAAAACTGATCAGAGACCAAAAAAATTCAAAAACGCACCAGAAAAACAGAACTCTTCTCCTTTCATTGGACTGAAATCTGTTCAAACCAAGCTAGGGTTGATTGTTTAGGCTCATTTTCTCCTATAAACCACACTCATATGCTGCTAGATTACAATAGCAGCAAAATTTTGGTTCATCTTTTGATTGTTTAACCTCCAGTAGTGGCTCATTAACATTTACAGAAGGGTGTTAAACTCACTTTAGTCACGACCCAGTAAAACCACTACGTAAGACTCTTATTTTAAAAAGTAATACAACTTTGTTTTAAAGGTACTTTTTTTACTCACCATATGCATTATTTAGTTAAAGCTTGTGCCACCAGGGAGGGCAGGGTTTTGTTGAGATGTACTCATATTTCCTCTGGATTCTTCGCCCTTTTGCAGGACATCATTGTAAATAAAAATGTCTTCTGAATGACTTTCACAGTTAAACAAAAATAACTTTGACTCGCTGCACCATTTGCGTTTCGTTAACTTTTTTTTTTAGAAACGTCTGTTATTTTGTTGTAAAGCACTTTTTGATGTTTATCTCCAAAGGTTCTATAGAAGTAAAACCTGACTCTACTTCAGCTTCTGTTGATATGTCTTCAATACTACATACAGATGTTATGGACATGAGTGCACAGCAGTTGGGTCTTTGTTTTCAGATTCTGTTGAAGGTCACAATTAGGCTCTACTTTTTCTATAATTCACCTGGGCTGGACTGAACAATTTGGTGCAATGGTCCTGGCCCATGTTTGTACTCTACCTGAGCACTCAAAGCACTTTTAAAAGCGATCACTTGGTTTTAAGGTTGATTTATGGTCCAACATTGGCAGAGACAAGGATTAAAAGATTTAAGTGAATTCAGAGATGCCGGTTGAATGCTGATTGGTTGAATTGAGACGCGAGATGGCAATGAAGGTCACCAGAGAGTTATATAAAAAAGTGTGACAAAAATTTTTTATCAGATATCCAAAGTAAAGTTTACCACAGAGAGGAAGAGGCATAAAAAAACCCCACAGAAAATGGCCAAAACAGTTTTCATTGTGTTTAACACTCATTCATCAGTTTACCCCACTGGACAGATTTGTATCAATTACTCCACTTTACATTAAAATCTTTAAAAGTAATGTGCATGTAATGACTGAATATGCCAAAGCCGAGATATCACAAAATTGTGACCCTTTTTCTTAACCTCTAAGTGATGTTTCTTTTCAATCTGCTTGTCCTAAAACATTTCAGAGGACAAAGGAAATCTTTGCGACCTTATAGGCTCTGATATTTTTGTACTTTGTTGATAACTTCACCACAGTTATTCATTTCACTGTAGACATTTTTAGATATTCTCAGAAATCTAAACATTTTGAGTGAACACTGAAATTTTAAATATTCACATACTCCAAAACAGATGGTCCCCCAAATTTAGTTTTTAAAAAGACAAAAAAACCCAGCCTGGCTGTGTTGTTGATGTTAACAAAGAAAACTTGTTTGTACAGTTTGTGTTTTTGAAGTCTTCTTTAGATTAAAAAAAAAATAATAATTGAAAACTATCATTAATGACATTAGCACTTATCAGAGTATCTGCATTAGACAAAGAGAACAGTGTAGGTACGATAAACACCAACAGAGCCAATAAAAAAGGATTTCTGTATAAAATATAAAAGACCTAGTCCTTTTACCACTTAAATGTAAAGTCTGTTCATCATTTTATAGACATATGACTCATCAGATATGAAAATGCAAACTTCTGGTCCAGTTTGAATTAAATTAGCCTGCAAGTGACCAGTAAACTATGATGACCTAATGCCATGACGAAAGTCCCATCCAAGGTCACGCTTTGGTGTTGTTTCGACCTCTCAGTTGTTGTAACCTTGTGCCACCGCAGCCAGGCTGACTGCATGAGCGTTGGATCATGTTGTTTTTTACTGCCATTTTAACTACATATTAGTATAGAAGTGCAGAGATTTGAATATTATATGGAGAAAGACGTTGAAACAGTTTGTAAAGATGAGGCTTCCTGCGAGAATATTTGATGAACACTAATATTTATTTATATAGCCCCAAATCACAACAACAGTGACGTCAAGGTGCTTTATATTGTAAGGTAAAGACCCTACAATACTACAGCCTAAACCCCAACACTCAGACAGAACCCTATGAGGAAGTACATGGCAAATGTGGGAAGGAAAAACTGCCTATTAACAGGAAGAAAACTCCGACAGATCCAGACTCGGGAAAGAGGAGCTACCTGCCATGATCGCTAATGGGCTCTAATGCAGTGGCTCTCAATCTGTGATACGCGTACCACTGGTGGTACTTGGGCTCCCTGTAGTGGTACGGAAATCTCCCAAAAGATTTTTAAGATTAAATAATATACCATTGTGGAGGTATGCAAAGATGACACGAGAGTTCCCGAGGCTCTTCTGGGAGCCGGAGTCAACCAGAAAACCTCTCCCCAAGCGTAAGTCCCCTATAAAGGCGTAAGTCCTTATCGCCAAGCGTAAGTCCTCATCACCAGCGGTCGCGGCTGCTACAGAGCGCTGGCGGGCTCGTTTCTCTGGGCCTTAAAACGGCAAGGCAGATTGCGCTCTGCTGCGGTGGCAAAATGCTGATGGTAAAAACACAGCCCTTTTCCACGGTGCCGCGATCCCAGCCACCATCGATGAGTCGGAGGCCCCCGGGAGAATCGGTGGGGGCGCGGGAGAGGCGGTGGGGGAGTCGGGAACTATCGCCTGGATGCCGAAGCTCCCGGTAGCCAGGCGAATGCGATCCGCTTCTTCTGCAAGTTAGCGGTAATCCTTCACGGCCAGCAGCGGGGAGTTGGCGAGGCCAGCTCGCACTGGAGCCGGCAACTGTCGGAGGAAGAGGTGAGTGAAGAGGAATCTGCCATCATCCGTTCCTAGCAAGGACAGCATGCTCTCCATGAGCTCGAGAGCGGTACCATCACCCAGGCCTGAGAGAGAGAGGAGTTTCTCGGCTCGCTCTGCGTCGGAGAGGGAGTAGCGCCACAGCAGCAGGTGGACAGCGAATCCAGCGAGGCCACCACATGATGGTATTTCGTGCTGGCGGCTGAAACGCCACGAAGAGCAAACTGAGCTTCGACATGATCATACCACGGAGGAGGGTCGTGAAGCCAAAACTCCGGCAGCTTAACCGCCACAGCAAAAATTAAAACATACAGCTCTGCTGTCACTTCCGTTATAAATGAAGACAGAAAACTAAACAGCAGTGGCGTTTGTAGGGTTACTGAAGTTGGGCTAGCTGGTATATAATGATGTGCTACGTGGTGGCTAGCTACACAGCTATGTTAGCATAATA
>VUQG01016133.1:14368-26868 GCA_015106755.1 Etia nguti | reverse complement strand
TGCCATGCTACAGTAGTTCCTGAGGCTACTTTGCATATCAGACCTGACATAATGAGGAGATACTGTATGGTGTCTGAGGACAGCGGGTGTGGATTTGAAAGGTGATACCGCCACCTCGTCTGGTCAGCTAAATAAACCTGACACTTACGAGCCCGGGAGCTTGTTGGAGCTCCTCAGTTTCGAGCTATCGAGTCAGATGGAGTTATAACTTTGGAAATAAATTATCACTCCGCTCTCACAGAACAAGAGCAGAGTCTCAAAGGAGGCTGAGGTATTTATTTTTAGGTAGAAAAAGGTCAATGAGGTCTGCCACTAAAATCCGCAAACAGGTTGCAGACACTCATCAAGCACTGGAAATACGCCAGTGCTAGCTAGCTAAACTGATCATTTACAGCTGTGAACTCTGTGAACTCCAACAACTTTGTCACTTGTTCTCATGGATCTGTACGTTTAAAATTTGCATAGAGGAAATTTTTCCAAGTACATTCACCTTTGGGGATAATCCAACAGGATGCAGTATACTAACTGAAAATGGTGCACCAGTGCATGATACAGTTTTTTTGTAATTGCTGTAGGTGGCCTGGTTAGAGGAAATTTGCGCTAAGACTCCTTAATCACAAACTTACAGATGTCCTGAACAGATGTTTCACTGAGAGAGCCTGTTGCTGCCGCACTCCTTTGTTAAACCTACACTGCAAACACGGTGGCCCTAGGTTCCCACTGGACAGCCAATGGTACCACCTAATGTTTCTACTAGCAACTCTGTCTGCAACGTAGAGAAGGTTCTGCTATTATTTTTCCATTTCTTTGTCCCCTGTAGAACTGCAGATGAAAGCACTGAAACTGAGCCGCTGTGTACCTATACAACCTTTTACTATTTCTTGGCCAAGAGAGCAGATTCTGGCAGCACCTCCCCAAGACATCTCAACAAGGATGCAGTTTGGGTAGCACAAAACGATGCATGACTTATTCACCCTATTAGCTATCGTCAAAGTTTGATGGATAACCGCTTCAGAGCTACCCTCCCAATGGGTAAAAAACTGACAATTTCTACTGAGGGGCAGAGGAGTGAACCACAGGATGTAGTATGCTTTAGTCAAATTCAGTAGAGGGTGGCTAAAAATAAACTCTCCCCAAACCCCTCATGAAAAGAACAGATCAGTGATGCATACACCTTAATAGTAGATTAAGTTCTCTCCTTCCTGTGACAGACAGGAAAGGGAGAACAGAGCAGATTGGGCCAGCTCCCTCTGTTCACACTGCTTCTGAAAGCCTGGCCGTTTTTCCTGTTAAAGAGGCAAACACAGTTTTTTTTTTCCCCCTCCACTGCTGGGGTCACGATGTATCCTGTTTATGTCAGAGTCTCAGATGAAGGGCACTCTTGCCCTTCATCTGTGAGGCCCCCATCTGTGTGCCTCAACCTAGTATGGGGTGTCCACAGCTCAGCAAACATGTCTATTCCTAAGGTTAGATGACCCCCAAGGTGACAGTGAATCTGTCAGAGCAGAACACCGATGAAGACCTGGCTATATCACTGCTGTCGTGAATCATGTCTAGCTGATGTGAGATGAGCAACAGAAGCTTGGAACTCAGCGACAGCTCCAACCTTCACCACAGCCTGTCATCTAGGAAGAAGGTCTGGAAACTTTCCATGCTACAACTACTCATTTGATCTCAAATATTGCTTAAATGGTAACCCATCTTCTCATCCTTGCTCCTTCATCCAGCAAATAGTGTTTACACACCAGGTTAGGGATAGGCTAAAGATGCCAGGATACTGGATAAGACACATTTAGGCTTGTTTGTTCATGTTAAGTCTCGGAGTGTGGAGCTCTGTGTCCCTCATTACAAACACAGGTTCATTAAATGAGCACGTAAATAGTGTAAACCACTGCTTGCGCTTTGTAGGGCTTCGCTTGGCAGCTGATATCAGTGCTGGGTGAGACATGCTTCAGAGCCATCACAGATTGTTCCTATGGGTAGGAAGTAAGACTACAAGCAAAGGTAGCAAACATCATGTAAGTGCAACTAGCAATGCCTCATAAGATTCACCTTCGGGTAATCTCGAGGGGGACTTGACATTATTTTCTTCTTCCAGCCAACCCTGGACAAATTAAAGTTGACTAATGCTCTTTTCGTCCTTCACAATGTGCTGCTGTGTTTTAGACAGCATGAATCTGACATTTTTCATCCACCAGCCTCATCCTCGAGTTTTTTTTATAGTTCACTTTCCAAAAAGCAAATATGTGGAAAATAGAGAGACTTTTAATGGATTCATTCTGACATAATGATTTTCTACTCTACCTGCATTCAAAACGCCTCACACATTCACCCATATTTATACAGGCACTGTTTTCCCCTACACCTAAGTGCATTCTACCTAATTCACACTCATACTCAGATGAATGGGGTTCAGTATCTTTCTGATGTAGACCGGAGCAGTCAGAGGCCGAACCACCAACCTTCCAATTAGTAGATGACCTCCTCTACTTCCTGAGCTACAAGCACCCAAGTAGTAGTTGTTGTAGTAAGGGTAAAGACGCTTGATTACTTACTGTTGTCAGACTTGCAACGATTATGAAGGCATTGAGCATGTGGCGGTAACCATCAAACATTTGCAGAGATTTATCTTTTAGTTAGTACGGCAATCAAGGGAGAAAAAAATCTGTAACAGCACATTAAGTCATATTCAGATTTGCTTCCACAACTGAATGACAAGATAGAGAAACAGAGATAAAGTGGGAGCTGATGGTGAATCCTTGCCCACTGCCACTGCCAGCATTAGCCAGGCTCATGTGGAGCACAGGATGCGTGCTGCGGCCCTGTCCGTTTGAATCCACCTCACTCTCTGTCTCCCTCCACATCTATGCAGGTGATGCTTCATGCCTTTAATGGTAACTTATGGACGCGTGCATTTAACATTCTCTTACACAATCGCTATCAAAGCCGCACGCCCACACACAGGCTCGGCACACAGCACATGCATGCATGCACAGAGAGATGCACAGTGCCGCTCTCCTGAAAACACATGGAGCACATACATCACACAAAGGGGCAGGAATATAAGTAATTTAGCACACTGTGACACTTTCACGGTCTAATTAGCCCCAGTGTTGCAGTAAACACGTCCCAATGACCCCGCAGTTCTGGTTACTCATTAAGTATAGATGGAGCTGAAGACGGCCCAACCTCTCTCGTCTGTCAGGACCTGACTCGTCACGGCGGCGGCTCCCCAGAACCATCCAGAACATCAGGACCGACCACAGGATTCAACAAGCACAAATACAATCAAGACACTAGAAAACCCTCGTTTTTCTTTTTCCTGTCGTGTGTGAAGCTAATAGCATCCATCCTTCCCTGACCACATTCACGCATGCTTTCATGTGCACATTGACAAGAAGATGTAAAGCAGATTCAAAGAAAGCTCTAGAGAGAGTGCTGTGTGGCTTGTGCAGAGACAGACAGCACAGTCGCTTGCTGCTGTTTCTGCCTTTGACGCGGTGATGGGGATTTTCCTCTCTCTCTGTTGCGGTAGCAGACGTGGCCAGCGAGCTGTGATCAAACTGTGCCTTCACCCCTCCTTTCTCTCTCTCCCTCTCATCAGCTGGAAGGCTTCAGCAGCAGGGTGCCCCAGATTAACAGGCCACCTCCCTCCTCCCATCTAGTGCAGATGATGCTTCCTCTCTATTGTGGAACACTACTGACACCTTCTGGTCAGACAAAGGACGCAACGTGTGGTAGTTTGAACTGTGGGATTTTCTAAGCTTCACGATGTTGACCTGGTATGACCACAGTAGTCATTTTCTTATGTTAAGAGAATAAGACATTTTGAAAGACCTCTTATTCTTATTCGCCACTTCCACATTTTTACCGTTGGACTCAAGAACAGCTGTGTATAAGTCAGAGTTCAAAATCGTGCCTTATTCATCCTGGACTGGGCCTTCGTGCAGCTCCATCTGAAACAAACCGTTACAGCTCTGTTTGCCGTCTCTTCATTGGAACTTCTTCTGCATGTCTAATAGATGGGTGGGGCTTCTGAGATCGCCTTTCAATGACATCACACAGAGCCATGAAGAAAAAAAACCTCTGTTTATGCTGATCTTATTTGAAACTTAGGCCATGTTTAATGTGAGTATTCAGGATTGTAACAGCATATACACCGATCACGCACAACATTATGACAACCCTCTTAATATTCTCTGCAAAAACAGATCCTTCGAGGCATGGACTCCACTAGACCCCTGAAGGTGTGCTATGATATCTGCACCAAGATGTTAGCAACAGATCCTTCAAGTCCTGTAAGCTGCAAGGTGGGGGCCCCTGTGGACCGGACTTGTTTGTCCAGGATATCCTACAAATGATCAGGGTTTCCATGAAAGAGTACACGTGGTCTACAACAATGCTTAGGTAGGTGGCACGTGTCAAAGTAACATCTACATGGATGGCAGGACCCAAGGTTTCCAAGCAGAACATTACCCAAAACATCACACTGCCCCTGCTGGCTTGTTTTCCATAGTGCATCCTGCTGCCAGGTGTTCCCCAGGTAAGTGACGCACATGCACCCAGCCATCCACATGATATAAAAGAAAGCGTGATTCATCAGACCAGACCAGCTTCTTCCAGCAGGAGTCAGCATGGGCACCCTGACTGGTCTGCAGCATACAAACTGTGATGATTCTGACACCCTTCTATCAAAGCCAGCATTTACTTATTTTTCCAGCAGTTTTGGAGATGCTCTGACCCAGTCATCTATCTAAACTCGCTCAAATCCTTATGCTTGTCCATTTGTCCTGCTTCTAAACACATCAACTTTGAAATAAAATGTTCACTTGCTTCCAAATATATCCCAGTCTTATTCAGATCTGCCAGTGATCATAATGTTATACCTGATTGGTGTATATATGCAATAGAAAATATGGAAAACACTGATTTACAATGGTACCTTTGAACTCCAGGCTGCACTGCTGCATCTGACCAATATTCCCAATAGATCAATCAGAGGCTGCAGTGGTTTCTTGTATGTGGTAGATGGTACATCAGCGCCAATTCTCCATCAACACCAGAATGTGGTGTTAATCTAGTGATTGGCCCTCTGGCAGAAACACATGACTGAGAGGTTGAACAGCACAGCAGAGCAAAGAGCCATTATCCAACAAGACTAGATCAGCAAATACCTTCAAAATATGTCACTTTTTTTTTCTCCACCACAGAGGAGCGTAGCCAGGGATCGCCGCACCTCAGAGGTCACTTTGGGTTGAGCACTGTCAGGGACTTTCTCTCTTTGTTCAGTGGAGTATTATGTAAGATTGTATCTGGGCTTTTTGTGCATGCTAGGCCAAATCTAATAGGATATAAAAGTTCCATGCAAAGCTCAGATTTTTTTTCTCATCTAAAGCTGTAAAAGAAAAGGAAGTTAGCTTGACTCAAGCTGAGCAGTGCACAATGACACTGTAATCACTTTAAAGCCCAGACACTCTCCTTTTCCTTCTTCTTTAAAAGTATAGAAAGAACAGTAAAGTTAACACTAGCATATGAAGGTGAGACCACGGTGATGAGAATGTGCAGATTAGACTCTTCAAATCAAATGACACAAAGTCTTTAATCAGTTTTACATGCATTGGCACAATGTCACATTTTTATTTATTTTTTTTTACCTGTAATGTGATAAAAAGAACCGTGATGCATAAAAAGGTAAAAAAAACAAAACACATGAAAAACATGTACACTGATGCGCCAAGGCTACGCATAGTTTTTTTTTCTCTTTTATATATGTTGCAAGCACCTCTCTTTACAATACTGTTGGCAAGTCATCATTTAAAAACGTGTTTGCAAAGATAAAAAACAAAGAGCACGGTAAACGCAATGCAAAGCAGGATCTCCTTCAGTTAATTGAACCTAATTTACACGTACGAAGGGACGCTTGATTGGATGGATCGCACACACGCACAAAAAAGAAAACCCAAATCACGTCAAATACATCAATGTTGAGACACTGTTTTTTGTTTTTTACTCACACCAAAGAAGAAGACATGGTGGAATAAGGACAGAGGGGTGACATAAAGGTGACATAAAAAACTGCTTGAAATGGCACTACAATTTACAGATTTCAGTCTTTTGTGACTCCACCATCACATAAAAAAAGCAGCTCAAACCTGGGAGGTGGAGGTTTCTTTCTTTTCTTTTTTCACACCTAAAGTCTTGTCAGACAAATGGCAACATGACAGGAGGCAGACAGAAGAATCACAAACCACACAGACGTCTGTATATACAGGGCAGCTCCCTTTATCGTAAATTTAAACGGTCGTGTTTGCCTTGCTGATGGCAGCTGGCCTTGGTTTGGACTTAAAAATAAAAAGTAGAGCTGGAAAAAAAAAGATTACACTAAAAGATCAAGAGATTGTTTAGTACAGTGTCTGCCCTTCAATAAATCCTCTGGGGTGCTTTAATCTCATTGTGTTCATAATATAACTCACCCCAACCGGTCGCAGCAGATGGCCCCGCCCCTCCCTGAGCCTGGTTCTGCCGGAGGTTTCTTCCTGTTAAAAGGGAGTTTTTCCTTCCCACTGTCGCCAAAGTGCTTGCTCATAGGGGGTAATATGATTGTTGGGTTTCCTCTGTATCTATTATTGTACGATCTACTACACAATATAAAGCGCCTTGAGGCGACTGTTGTTGTGATTTGGCGCTATATAAATAAAATTGAATTGAACTGAATTGAATAACTACTCACTTAATATTGATTCTGTTACACGTTTTAAGCTAAATCAAAGTTGGTCTGGGGTCCCTGGGGATCCCAATACAGATCTATCAGGCTCTGTACGAGCATGAAATTCAAGTCTAACTGGTGCGTCCGGAGAGGCAAATCAAACACACTGCTGATGGCATTAGTGTTTCTCACTCACACATTCGCTGACCCGCTTCATTTCTCCCGCTCCTGGTGCTAACCCAGTACAGAGTATGGCTTCACTGCGTTGATATTGTTCAGGACTTTTCCCCCCCAAAACCCCTCCATCAGCCGAGGCATCGTCTAGTCTCAGAAAGGCACGCGACTGAGCTCTGTGGTTCACAGTTTGCTAATGCTCTGGTTCTTCACCTTTCTGTTTAGCAGCACTTTGCATTGATCTCCGTTCCAGAGAAAATGACACTTTGTGACCTTGTCGATAAGATACATATACATATTTACAGAGAAGATCGTCTCCTTATAGCAGAAGGGTCAGTTTATGTTTTTGTAACTTGTGCACAGAGGGAGTGAAAAGAGATGTGTGTGTGTGTGTGTTTTGTTGTAGTAGTAGTAGTAGTAAAATGTACAAAAATACCACATGGAAAAGGACATTGAGAAAGACAAACGCAGCAGAGATGATGGTTTTTGTATGTGGCCGTGTGTTTTTCATTTACGAGTGTTTGATAGTGTATTTGCCTTTCTGCAGCTGGGAGATATACAGCTTTGACTTGGTACCATCCAGTCGTTTGAACCACACCTCATCATTGTTGATGGTGGTGATGATGGCACTGCATGACACACAAAAAACAACAACAACAACGTCAGTGCACAATCGACCCCAGTCCTCTCAAATGGCAAAGACGCGTGTGCTATGACTGTGTGCAAAAACACAGGAGGACGTAACTTCTAAGCAGGAAGCCAATGTCAAAGTCAAACCTGCTTTGTAATGCTCAGCAGGGTTCTGGTTAGAAAACAAAGATTTAATAGATATGTTCTTGATGAGTTTATCAGTGTTTCACATTGTTGTTCAGGAATTGTGGCCCTCTTCTTTACAACACTGAGCCTTGCGGCCAATCGTTTATGCACAGCTGTCTTAAATATCCCGCCACAGCATATCAGTCACTTTGATATGCAATCTCTGGACTTCTGACTGGACAAACTGATTCTTTTCATCACCCCTCCACCACTGTGCTTTTGGCATGAGGCATTTGTGCTGATATGTTTGATTTTTGCCAAATGTGGACCTGTGCATTATGGTCAAGCATCTCCACTTTGGCCTCATCTGTCCAAAGGACATTGCTCCAGACGTCTTTGCACGCCTGAACCCTGCTACACAGTGAACTTCTCTTAACAGTCGGCGGCATCGTGGTAGCGCTCCATCTTTTATATACAGTCTACAGTGCAGAAGTGACCTCACTTACTCTCCCCTGAGACTCTAATGCTCTCTAAGGCTCTAATACAGACATTGTACAATCCAGTGCACAGACAGATTGAGACGGAATTTTCAAGAGGATGATATAGATCAGGGTGTCCAACTCCAGGCCTCGAGGGAGGGAGGGAGAGAGAGGGGAGCAAGGACCAGGAGCAAGGGAGCTTAAGGCATTGAAAAACAGCAACAAACCATTCCATATATTCCATTGAATGGCCATGGCTTACTATAGACAGTGAAGGCCTTTAGGGCCTATGCATATACTTGTAAAAACGCACTTACTTCTTAATGGAATAATGTGCAGATAAAATTTAACGGGAAACCTCCTTTTTAAATGATAATTATTTCATGAACAGTTACTTAATAATAAAAGATTTTTTTTGTCTTGTTATCACTGGGTTACTTCCATGTGGCAGTTTCGATTTCACAGATCTGAGCTGCAAACATACGAGCGTCTCATACACCCAGTCCTCAGGCTTTACTTTGTCTACTATGTCTACCCTGATGCAGGAGAACAAAAATAACTGGATCTTTTGTCATACACTCATTGCGAGGCTAGAGCTGCACAGGAGGAATGAAAACTAAATAAAGACATGAACATTTTATCCTTCTGATGTTTTGATAACACTGGCAACTCTCAAATAATTGCAGTATTTCCCACATAGACCAGTAAATTAATAGCTGCCCCAGTATATCAGGTGTCTGTTTTTAGCAGTGTTGGTCATGTGAGCACTTCTCCTGGCTTTTATTTCAGCAGCTCATTTGCTGCTCTAACTGGCTCCCTGTTGTGGCATTACTTCTGTGTACTGGAAACCCGATTCATTCTACACATGGATGAAACTGATTGTACTTCTGTCACTGCTGCAGGATCCTTTTACTGTACTATTGTTACATGAGATCTGGAAATGGAATATACTGTAGAGCAGCCATTTCTTACCTAGTGAAAGGTTAAAAAAAAACTAACAACTACACTGTCTTGGACTGTAGTCCTCAGCCTGCTGTGGAGAGTCACTCTGAATTGGAGACCACTCTAACAAGAAGATGGTAGTTCAAGAGCACAGTGCTGGAACACATCTGCAGAAAACAGCTGCATTTGTTGTTACAGTTCTTTATACTTAAATTGGCTCCTATATATTTTTATAAGTTTAAGTACATTGCCTACATATTGTCTAGTGTGTCATATCACAGCTCTAACTGCTCATAACAGCCACCTGTTTGTTTCGCCACTCAGTGGTGGCGGTAAAAGCGAGGGGGAGGTGATGTGGCATCATTGCGTGCCTTCTACTGACAGCGTATCCTTTCCAGACAGCACACAGGGCGCGATGCAGAATGTGCAGCCACACACATTCAGCCTCATAGGCACATTGTCTCACCAGCATGTGACCAGAGAGCCATTCAGTCACGTAGCCTTGTACATCGTGTCACGAGCCAGACGCGCACACACACACACATTCAGAATTCATACTAGAAGCCGTTTCCAATAAACCCCCCTCCCACACACCTAGTTGGGTACTCGTCCTTCCTGTTGATACAGATGGACTGTCCCCTGCAGTACCACTGGTTGTCATAGAAAAGTCGACCGTCCTCAGAGCGTGCCACGTGGTGATGTCTGTCAGGCTTTACTGCAGGCACTGGAGAAAGAGAAAGAGCAGGAAAAAGAGGATGAGATGGAGAGATTTCAAGACAAGCGACGGGGACAGAGTAAGGTTAAAAGAAATGAAAAGTATTTTAAAAAAGGAGGCAGTCTCCTTTGAGCACAAAGTACTGAGTCAAAAGCCCTCGTGTGCAAGTGCGGGTCGATCGCCACACACAGCCAGGTATCGACTGTAACCAAGGACGAGGAGAAACTCTTACCATCCACCTTCACCCTGTGTGGCCCCAGTGATGCCATTGCCTGTGAGGGAGGGGAGGACACAGAGACAACTTCAAAGGTTAAATCACAGCTTGGACACATTCACCAGGTGACAAACTCTGCGTTCAGAAGAATACCTTTCTTATTGCAGTCCAGTCTTCAAGGATATCCAGGTCTTGCAGCATGTAAACAATATAAGGCCGTGATAGAAGGTTGAGGAAAAAACAAAACATCGGTTTTAACAGCGTGTCTGTGTGTGTGGAGATGAATGCCGGTGAGGAATGAGACAAGGACAGAACAGCAGCAAAGGATATCAGAGACAACAACAGGCTTCTTCTTCTTGACCGGGCAGAACGGGTCCTTTTTCTTGTTCTTCCGTGAGTGCAATCCATCATTCCACAACTCTGCAGAACGGAGAGGACAAATTAGAGAGAGCGGAAAAAAGCTTTGCCTTTGACCACTTCCTTCTACACTGCTCAAAAAAACTTGAAGGAACACTTTGAAAACACATCAGATTTCAACAAGGATAAAAATCATGCTAGATATCTATATTCATAAGTACAGGGTAATCTGTTAGGAAGGCTCCACCAGACAATGTCCACCCCTCAGGCCACCTCTGTAGGACCTAGGTGTCACCTACCAGCAGTGACACTGACTCTAGCTGAATGCAAAGCTAGTGAAACAACAGTCCTGTTTTGGGGCGTTGTCTGATTGTTGGCCTTCTAGTGCACCATTTGTTATTCTAATTATACCAAAGCAGCTGAAACATTAACAACCCCCTCTGCTCCTTAACTGATCCCATCGATATCCCAGAAGTTTCATTCACTTGATGGTGTACTCCAAATAAAAAGTCCTCCTTTACGTTTGTTGAAACAGTGTAGATTTAACTGACAATAACCTCATCAGACGTCATTACTGTGATTATAAATCAGATGAGCAGTGCAGTCGTGGGTCCCCGCAGGTCATCACAAGGAATGCAGAATTAAAGCTGTACCCGTCCATCTTTTATTTACAGTATAGTACGGCTAGGCAACCTAAATGTGAGTCACCATAGACCCATCTTCTGACAGATTTTTGGCAATTCCTGACTAAACTCTGGATAAATACTTGATAACAAAATAAGAATAATAAAAAAAGCAGCAGCAGTTTGCTGATGTTCTTGTTGCTACCTGAGGTAATGTCAATACTGTGCCTGTCTTCCTCCAGTCTTCTTATCTTTTCCTCCAACTCACTCTGCACAGTATCAAACAGCAGCAACTTCTCACTCTAGAAGACAGAAAACACACACACACACACACTGAGCAAAATTAGTCAAATAACCTCCACTAGTAGGACTGGGTTGAATTTACTCCAAGGTTAAGAAAAACATCTGAAAATCTAAAATTACAGACATATTTGCTACTTAAAAAAAAAAAAAAAAAAGATAAAGAATTCTTTGTTTTTGAACCGATGTATTTTAACTTGGCCTCTCACCTCCCAGTGCTGGCACGCTGCTTGGATCTCACACTCGTATTTGTTCTTTACTGACTCCAAGCACAGCTCCCTGTAGATCCCTGGAAAAAAATAACAAAAATTTAATCTGCAGGAAAGACAAGATCCTTTTCTACAAGTGAGAACCGCACATAAAGGAGATGATATATATGCAGATTCAATAGCCTCCTATTTTGGGACAGTTCCAGAGATGTGAGAAAGTATTTAAAAGTTTATATTCCCATTTAAAATGCCAAGAAAATATAGTGAACCCTTTAAATGATCAGGATTTCTACACATAAGTCAAGATCGATACACGCATGCTTGAAGCAAAGATGAAGTGAAACTGTTTTGTTGAGATGAAAGATTTTCAGAATTCCTCCTCATGGTTGCGTAAATCTGAAAAGAAGCTACAGAAACCCTCGGATGGAGATTACTGCTGTTAAACAAGTTCACTTCAGGGGTGCACCTAATTTTTCCAGCCTGCACTGTGTCTGATGATTCAATATTGTTTAGTCAGACCATCTTTGCTTGGACTTGTGACTTAGCTGGAGGTCAGACCTTATTTTGTAAGTGATATTTGCAGAAATACTGTTAATTCAATTGGGTTCACAAACTACAATGTAAACTATGTATGTCAAGGTCCCAGTCAGACCTATATGTCTCCATGACAACTATAGACTCACCAGCCACTTTGGTCCTGATCTGCATGTTCTCCTGCAGGTTGGCTAAAGGTTCCAGATACTCTTGGGCACAACCGGCCATTACCTCCTGGAGCTTGATGTCCACCTGGCTCAAACGCTCCTTATACAACCTGAAAAGCAGATAGTTGCATTTTAAAACCGTAGTGTAACGTCTGTTGTCAGACCCATTTTAGAATTGATGCATAAATCTGACTGGCATGGCCCAGCCAGGTGAACGACAGGTAGAAATCTCTCCAACCGTGCTGCTGTGATTCAGCCACATGGCTGAACCTGAATTCCACTGCTGCATATCTTCTCCCACTTTCTATTAAAGCAAAAGCCCCC
>VUQG01016133.1:0-14348 GCA_015106755.1 Etia nguti | reverse complement strand
TATTTGCAAACACAAACCCCCCCCCCCCCCCCCCCACACACACACACACAAAGTGTCTTTAAGCTAGGTTGTTTACAATAGTTGTTCACTGTGTTGGAGAATCCTCCTTCACAAATCATCTCCTCCTAGATTTCCATCCATGGCCTTTCATTAGTAGTAATTCACACCATCTGGAAATTTTGCTAACAGACTTGATTTCTCAGACAGATTTTATTTTCTTCATATTTTTGGTAGAGAAAACACGACATAATCAAGTACCTGGACTGGACAGTAGTAACCCAGGAATGACACAGAATTCAAAGGCACACTGGAGGTCTGTACTGTGAACCAAGATTTGGGGCTTATCGAGGCAAATCCAGGTTTACCCTTGGGTTTTTCAGTGTTACGAGGGTGTGTTATGATTCACTTCTTACTGGGGATTTATGCTTCAGCAGGAAATCTATGGCATAACCTGGTGTGCACAGCCCACAACTATTGCGACTGGCCTTCAGTACTGATTGCTGATACCATCAGAAGGGCTGTGGGAGAATGTCCAAAGCAGTGGGAAAACTATAGGGACAAATATGTTAACCCTGGAAAAACCAACCACAACAAAGAGCGGGGGACCCAGGAGGGATAAAGGGAACGACGACATGGTAAATAGCATGTAATGCACTAGCACAAGCACAAATGTTGCAATGACACCGGCCACTTATGTAGATTACGGTGTAAGTTCAACAAAGATCATGCACAGAAGTCCCAAGCAGGTCTTGGCGGGGTACACTGCCATGGTAATCTACAACACCAACCACCTCCAGAGCAGGCTATGTTGGAGATAAGAGATCAATTTACAAAAACACAGCCTACTGTCAATCAATTTTCTGTAAACGATCACCATCGATGGTGAACTATCAGTGAATCTGCAGTGTTTATAGCTGTCTTTGAGCATCACTATGCTCATGTCTCGCCCTCCCTGTAACAGCTGGGATAGGTTCCAGATCTCGCTCCACACACCTCTATGTTGGGGCAAACTGGTACATGGCTGTGTGGGTATGCTGAACTTATTTTGTAGTATAGGCCTCTAGACTTGCCTCACAGCATACTGGAACACCATTTCAGAACCAGTACTTTATACAAACTGCCTAAAGCTGACAAGACAAATCCATGAAACTGACCAGTAATACTAGCTAAAATGGACCAAGATCCACGGTCCATTTCACTGGGAATGGTCCAGACTATCTGAAAAACACCTCAGAGTGTGAGTCCCAGATGTCAGAGCTGCTTTCAGTGTGAAACATGTCAGAGAGCTTACTGTTCCTTCAGGTCAGTGAACTGCTTCTCCAGCGTGGTCATCTCATCCAGGCACTCCATCCTCCTCCTCTCACAGTCTTCATCGTCCATCTCTGTTCACATACAGACATGACAGCTTTGACAACCCCTCCACACCACAACTGCTTTTTATCCTCATCCACATGACAACCCCACACTGCACTTCACACCCAAGCTCAAAATGTTAGCTCATTTTCAAGAGAAATCACGCGCACTGTTAAACATATATAAGACACTCGAGTAGGTAACACGAGTTTAACTGTCGGTTGATGTTTAAGGCCTATTTTTCCCACCCGAGCTGTCTCCATCTTCAGACACGGACGAGCTCACGGTATCCTCCTCGTCTGTGGTGCTGCCGTCTTGCTCGGGAAAGTCCACCTCCATTTCTTCATGGTTGCTTTCTTTCTTCTCCCGCGAGTGGACCGGCATTGCGACTGTCAGATAAGCCGGTGTTAACGGGGTGGCACGGCCCTTCTTTAATGTTTCACCCCGAAGAAAGAGCCAAATGCAGCGGAGGTAGCTAACCGGCTAGCTAGCCCGCATCTACCAGCTGGAAATACAAACATGGCCACCGTCAACCAATCATAAGGCGCTTTACTGAGTTTGTCCAATCAAATGCTTCTGTGAACCAGCTTGCGACCGGAAGCTTGCAGGGATTTGTAGTCTTTAAAAAAAACTTTTTTCAAAACGTCTCTTTATAGCAAGTCTGTTGTGAGGACTAATAATTATTTTGTCCATAGATTAATTCTTGTGCACTTAACCTAAACGTTAGCTACTGACATCAATTTAAAGACTTTTCTGTCTTTGGAGGTCTGTCATTTTTTTTAACCCATAAATGTACTATACACAGATGCTACTTGCAGTATCTAAGCTGTACTAGTACTCTATTATCAGTAGGCCTTACATGTTATGTTTTTATTTCCTATTTTCTGTCTGATAGTTACACAGCCACATTTTCAGATAATGAGTTTAGTGTATCTGGACGTATTTGTGTAATCCCAGACTTCAGGCTTCTATAAATGCACCAATGCAGACAGTTTGTGAGGGGCAGCCAATCAGAAGAAAGTTGGCTTAAAGAGAAGAGTAACAGAAAAGTCATGGTCATGTTACTTGTTCAAAAGTGGATAACATGAGGAACTTTAAAAAAGACAGGAAAAATGGGCAAGCATGAGGATTTGAGACAAAGAGCCCAATTGTGATGCCTAGACGAGTAGTTCAGAGCGTCTCCAAAACTGCAGGTCTTGTGGGATGTTCCCACTCTGCAGTGGTCACCATCTGTCAAAAGTGGCCCAAGGAAGGGACAGTGGTTAACCAGCAATAGGCACATGGGTGGCCAAAGCTCACTGATGCGCCAACCAGCCTGTTACAGTTGCTCCTGCTTTTTCTCTTTAGTTTAGCTTTTTTCTTACTTATTCTTTTTTTCTTTACTTGTACTTTCGTCTGTTTTATTATCTTTCCCTCTTACATAATTTCCCTAGTGATTAATAAAGTATGCTGATTCTGATTCTGATGTATGTGGGGTGTGGCGACTGACCCGTGTTTGAGCTGGCTCATCAACAGATGAGCTAGCTCAAATTACCAAAACAGTTAATGCAAGGTGTCAGAATACACAGCGCATCAGTTTGTTGGGTCCTACCATCCTTGTTGATGTTACTTTGACATGTACCACCTACCTAAGCATTGTTGCAGACCATGTACATGGTTTCATGGAAGCTGTATTCCCTAATGGACTCGTTCATTAGGAACAGCGCCCTGCAACAAAGCAAAAATGGTCCAGGAATGGTTTGAGGAGATCAACAATGACTTTGAGGCGTTGACTTGGCCTCCAAATTCCCCAGACCTCAATCCAATCGACCATCGTTTGGATGTGATGGACAAACAAATCTGATCCATGGAGGCCTCACCTCACAGCTTAAAGGACTTACAGGATTTGTTGGTAAAATCTTGGTGCCAGATACAACAGCACACCTTCAGAGGTGTAGTGGGTCAGGGTTGTTGTGGCATCTAAAGAGGGACCAACGCAATATTAGTCAGGTGGTCATGATGTTATACCTGATCAGTGTATAAGTCAACTGTAGGGGTTTCTAAGTTCCTCCAAATGGTTCTTTTGTTGCCCTTTTTTCTTTACTTCATAATGCAAATCCTCTAAAAAAAACTTCCCAAACGTCCCACGAGCTGCTGGAAAAGTATATAATAATATAAAAAGCATGTAATGTAATATATTCAATAACATGACCTCACTCAAAAGGCAAGATGATATTTTTGTTAGATCATGATTAACCAGAAGCTCTTAAAGCTTAAAGCAGTGAAAAACATCTCAACAGAAATGGATACCATTTATGTTTCTTTGTGTTGTTACTTGCAAATAAATAGTAAATACCATCTGAGTTATGGCTGTGAAAAGTGTTTTCACAGGAGTTAAAAGTAAGCAGTGAACACATCTGCAGGGGACTATATGAGCTGCAGGTGTGGAGCTCTAATGAACATGGAGACTGGAAGCACGGCACAGAGAAAGTCTCATCGGAGCTGACTCTTGAATGACAGCGTGTTAGTCCTGCAGGTCTGGACCCTTTATTTGGCTCTGGAATCAGACAGGTTCCAAGCACCCGGTGCAGCTGCAGGAACACATTGCAGAGGTGTTAGAGAGCCTCTGCAAGCTGAGTGGCAGATGATTCAATGACCTCGGGGTTAAAGCTGTCACGGCTCGACGCTTGACTCTGTTCTCACTCACCTGGGCGGCAGTGATGGATGACTTGAGGAGCGAGAGGAGGCTGCAGTCGTGATGTTGTGTTGTGCTGTGATGGGCAGTCGGAAGAATGAAAGTAGTGGATTTTCTTTTACTGGTGAAGATTGCAGCACTTCGGTAATATAAAATCAGTACATGTCGAGTGGTGTTAAAATCCACTGTTTAATATTTGCATATGAAGGGATAAGAGACAAACCCCATACAGGCTTTCTTTCTTTCTTATGAGACTTAGGTATTTACAGAATAAGCCCCATGAAATTACAGCCTTTAGCAGACAGAATCTAAGCCAGAAAATGCAATTACCCTGACAAGAAGTTGCTTTTTAACAGCCTTAAAGATTTAACAAACCAAAGCACTTTGAATGCAGCAGAATATCTCAATAACAGAAAATGCAATATGAGTAAAACAGAAAGTTTAATAAAATAAAGGGGGGGTTGATAAGTAAAAACATCCGTAAAACACAATAGCATACCATGTAAAACTTGAATATAATGCAAGAAAGAGTCTCTATAGAACAAAATTGGCCTATAAATTCAATCAGGCATAATTGAATTTAATGATCCCTCACTTTCATGTGGTAGCTTTGTCTTCATTTTGAGCTCATTAGGTTATTAATTTACTTGTTGCCAAGAGAGATCTTTGCACAGCTCTCTTTTAATATACAGTGATCCATTTCTTGGTAGTGTAAACACAGCTTTTTGATATCCGATGAAATAGATTTTGGTGTCGTGTAACGAGGTAGTTTAATGTTTTAAAAAAAATGTGCTTTCATAAAATGTACAATATTTTACATGGTATGAGATACTGTACACAATGCCCACTCAGAGCCCACAATCTTCACTATCAACCACATGAGGGCGATAGAGACCTTTGATGGTGGTTCACCAAAGCTCCTCTGTTCTTGAAATCACAGAAACAATTAAGAATAATGATAAAATCAAACAAATAAAATGGTACACAATTTAACTATGAATAGCTGACTACATTACATAAAAGACAAGCAAATAAACTTTAGGCATCTTAATATGCTTGCTGTTGGCTGCATAAATGGTACAAAAATATGAAACAGCAAACCTCTACCCAAGACAGGGTTTGTGAATTTCTTAACCCTTTAACAAAAGTCTCAATAGTAGGCAGGATTTTACCTAAGAGTGAAGTCAAAAGCAGAGGTGTAACGACTCTACAGAAGATTGATACTTAATTGGCTGTGTTGCACAAACTAATGAGAATTAGGATACAAAGAAGTCAAGTAAGCTCATATCCAGCACAGTTCAATCTCATTCACCGCCAAATTAATCAAAGAGTATTATCTGTAGTAACCATAAAATACATGGAAATATGTGGACGGCATGTCGCCGCATTGAGCATGTAGATGTGGGGATCAGCCAGTAGGACCACTCCCTCCATGATCATGATCAGTATTTGGTATTAAATGACTTTCTTTCTTTATCATTTTCCATCTATACATTCTGTTATGTTGGAGCTTATCCAGCTGCCATATGTTGGAAGGCATGGTACATCCTCGACAGGTCGCCACTCTGTCGCAGGGCTAACACAGAGAGACAACCGTTCACACTGACAGTCACGCCTATGGGGGCGATTTAGAATCACCAATTAAATTAACCCCACTAACTGCATGTCTTTGGCCTGTGGGAAGCTGGAGAACCCACGCAGACACAGGAAGAACATGCAAACTCCAGACAGAAAGGCCCCGGCCATGTGGTGGATTTGAACCCAGGACCTTCTTTCTGTGAGGCAGCCGTGCTAATTATTGCATATTGTTCTGTACGTTAGGAGTAAAAAAAACCCAGGCCCATTAGGTGATCGTTGTGTTTGTAGGAGTAGCAATTTTTGTGAACTACAGATGAACCGGTGGGATCACGGACGTCTCACCATAGCGTGGGCTTATCTGCTTTTTAGGCTGGTTGAGCTAAAAATTACATTCTGTGACTTTCCTCAGATTTTTTTTTGTCCACAGTGGCAAAGGACAAGATCTCAGAGAGGGCTCAGTAAAAAACAATCACGGTACTCCGAGGATCTGACTGCACTTACACCACATTTTTATGTTTCAGCCATGATGAATAAAGAGTGTCATCTGGATAAAAATGTCTCACATCCATTTTTGCATTGTAAAGAAGTGGATAGTGTGTCCCATTGTGGGATGGCATCATTGGCTTTCCTTTCATAAAGGTTGACCCAGTGTATCATATGCTAAGGGGGGATAAGAAGGAAGGCAGTGAAGTGAGCTTTCAGAGAATTAAAACGGTTGTTTTCACAATCGGCTGATTATTAGGCCTCAAGGTAACTGCACATGGCTATTTTTAGGGGGCTAAAGAGGGGTATTAAGTTCCCTGTGTAGATATTTGTAAAATTTCTGCACTATTAGGAAACAGACAATTAAAAAAGTTTAGTTTTTAATGTTTTTTTTAAAAGTTACATTAAAATCATTTAATGAGCTTTTATTCTCTGTGTGGTGGCTGCCCATGCAGATAGAGCTTTAAGAATGCCAGTCCACTAATAATGTCAAGTAATACATAGTACTGCTTTTTTTTTTTCAAAAGGTAAGCTTTGTACTGTCACATTAAGGACCAGAAACTCAAGACCGGCCTCCTTGAGGTATAAATGTCAAGAGTACAATAAGCACCCTCTGATACGAGTACACCACCTGCAGAGGGTAAAGCCCCAGCGACAAGCCGCTATACATGTAACTGTACAATAAGGCACAATAAGAGAGTGTTGATTCCTTTGGCTCATTTCACTCACTCAGATCCCTTTATCTTATCTTTATCGGAAAAAAGGAAAAAAAAGTAAGCAAAGGATTTTCCAATTTAATCTCTGCTTCGTCTTGAAACAGTACATTTGTGTTTATAATCAATAAATGGCTGTGATTTCAGTTGTTCCTGGCCTTACCTTTGTGTCTAATAAGTCCTTCTTTGGAACTTCCAGTACTTATCCACATCCACAGCATCCTCTACTGGCCACATTGCCAATTTGGTCTTGGTGCTACAGTTGCTTTGATAATGATAATAAATGATTAATCAAAAACATTTAAATAACTGTAGATAAACAAGATTTTTTCCCTTCCTTTTCCCACTTATCTCTTGAGTTTATCCTTTCTAAAATCCTCTTAGTTTCTCCTTTACATAATTTCCCCTAGGGATCAATAAAGTATTCTGATTCTTATTCTGATTTATTTCTTAAGGCAGTTATTCATGATTTCCACATCTCCCTCCTCAGGTGCAATTCGATCCATTCCATGCTTTATAACTTCACTGGAAGTCTCTCTGTGTCTCCTGTTACTGTGTTACTGCAGCTAGACTGAAGGGGGAGGCTGTAGCAGATCACAAAGGTACGTTTTAGGTGGAGGCCAAAAATACACTGTGGATTTTTCGGGTGGTCTGACACGCAGTAATGAGTCCATTATGTGTCTGCTGGCTGCATTTGTTTTTCCTTTCTCCAAAAACACAGAATGTTCCAGTCTACGAGCGACTGCTGATTCTCTGAACTCCTTTAAAAGAATGTGTGAGCATGAGCTAATGTACGACACCAAAGCTGACAGAAGGCCTGCCCGATGTTCGGCAGATGCAAAAATATACATGAGAGTATTAGACAGCAAAAGATTTTGCTCAGTTGATTCGTGGCTTATCATGTAGCCTCACTATTTCCGTGGTGCGTATCGCTTCACACCGCTCTAAGTGTGTCAGGAAACTTTGCTTGTTTAATCTGTATTTAGGGCAGTACAGTACTCAGGCAGAAAGTCTGAGCTGTCTTTGTGGTTTATTTCATAACACTTGCAATGTGTTTTTTTTGTTTCTCATAGTCTTATACAATGCAGGGTTGACACAGTGGACAATCGATGAGAAACTCGAGAGAAGAGAAAGAAAACCAAACAGAGAATCACAGTTTGTGGTCGGGCTGCATGTTTCCTAATTTCCTTCCAAATGTATTACTTAAAGCTTTGCTGGAAGGATTGTAGCTCACTGTCACCTGCTTTGTTTGAACTGCTTTGCATGTACCGTCACATGGCTGTCATCACTGTGATAATAATGTGTAAGCAAAGTAAATGCGTGAGCTCAGATCATACTTGCTTGCACAGGTCACTGCCCTGCCTTTTTCCTGACATCATTAAATGTGGCTGAAATCACCGATTGTAATTATGATCTATTCTTCACTTGAGATAAAGCGTTTTCTCTTCTATCTCCTTTGAACCACTGGAGCTGTCACTAATCTTGCCTCACTCTAAAGACAGTTTGAGTTCTTGAGCTTATTGTGCAGTGGGAAGCTTTGAAATGGGGTAAATCCCCTCCATTAGCATTCCTCCTCTGCTTAACACTTTGAAATTTTTATTAAAATGTTAACTGCCGTTAGCCTGTTTCACTCACTACACGTGCAAAGCCAGAGCTCCAACAGCCCCATAGCTTCACTGTGTCATTATAATGTCTTAAGCTAAACTGCATATTGGCATAAACCAATAGACTAGGATTCCACATACAGTCATGTGAAATAGAAAGTACAGTAGGTTTTTATGTATTAGTACACAGAATAATTCCTCTAAGGCCCAGCAGCAGCTGCACTTCCTCCGTGTCCTGTAGAAGAAGAACCTGGATCAGGAGCTGCTGCTGACCTTCTACCGCTCCTCAGTGGAGAGCGTGCTCTCCTTCTGCCTGGTTGTTTGGTGCACAGGCGCCACAACTGAGAACAGGAAGGCTGCACAGAGGGTAATTAACACTGTCCAAAAAATCCCTGGCTGTCCTCTGCCACGCCTGGAGACAATCTCCAGATCCTCCTGTCTCAGGAAAACCAGGGCCATCACAGGTGACCCCTTGCACCCCGCCCACCACCTGTTTGACCTGCTGTCCTCTGGTCAGCGCCTCAGGTCAATCAGGTCCCACCCCTCCAGACTCTCAAACAGCTTCTTCCCCTGGGCCATTCGGACTGTTAACAAACACTATACACTCACACAAATATACATGGTATATATATCCCTCACATTTGTATATATTTCTCCTGTTTGCTATTTATTCCTGCTCTCTACTATTTATATTTTATTCCGGCACAGTTGGTGTGGAGCACCCATAATTTCATTGTACATGTAAAATGACAATAAAGGGCTATTGTATTCTATTCTATTCTATTCTGGCCTTAACAGGTTCTAAAATTATTTAAGTGACCTATTGAACTATTGAATGTAGGAGTAGTGTGTGAAAAGTACACCCTTACCTCTTCTGTAACAATTAAGAGGGTAAGTTACAGCCAGGTTCTGCTAATCAAATGCACATGATTAAGTGATCATCAGTAAATGTGAGCACCTCTATAAAGGCAGAGGTTTGGGCTGGTGTGGAGCATTCAGGTGTGCGCTAACACAGTACATAGGAGGACAAACATCTGCAGTGATGTTAGAAAAGCAGTTATTGCTGCCCATCAATGTAGGTAGGGTTATAAGGCCATTTGCAAACTATTTTAAGTCCAGTATTCAGCAGTAAGATTATCATGAGTGGAAAATATTCAAGAGAGTTGACAATTTTCAAAGGAGTGGATGTCACAGCAAATTCACCCCAAGGTGAAAAAAAACAAACAAACCCAGGAGGTACATCTCAGACTCTATAAGCTTTAGTTAGCATGTTAAATGACAAAGTTCATGACAGTACAATAAGATAAAGACTGAACAAATACAGCTTGTTTGGAAGGGTTGCCGGTAGCGTGCCTCTGGCCTCTAAAAAAAGGAACATGGCAGCGTAGATATGCAAAGTTGCATCTGGACAAACCAAAAGACTTCTGGAACAGACAAGACTAAAGCGGAAATGTTTGGACCTAATGCACAGCAACACACTCGGTCTAAAGCAAACACAGCACATCAGCACAAGAAGCTCATACCAACTGTCAAGCACAGTGGTGGAGGGGCATGATTTGGGCTTGTTTTGCAGACACAGGATCTGGGAACCTTGCAGTCATTAAGTCAACCATGATCTCCTCTGTATACCAAAGTATTGTAGAATCAAATGTGAAGGCTTTTGTCTGACAGCTAAAGCTTGGCTCAAACTGAATCATGCAACAGGACAATGAACCCACGCATAGCAACAAATCTACAACAGAATGGCTGAAAAAGAAAAGAATCAAGGTGATGCAATTCCTCTACAATGGTGTGAGCGACTGATAAAGTCATAATGAAAAAACAAATTGCTGAAAGTTATTGCTGTTAAATGTGGACCTTTTATTTGTTTTGTTTTTTTAATGTCCCAATATGTAAAACGTTGAATTTCAGTTCATGTTTTCATTCCAATTGAAGTCATTCCAGTTCATTCCAATGAATGAACTTCCAAGAATGAAGAAGAAGGACCAGTGTTTCACAGGTAAGAAGCTGTTTTGCAATACGTTAAGGTGGTGAAGGTGAACCTAAACCTTTGTTCAAATGCGCTGGTTTCAAATGACTGGTAGCAGCTCTCATTTCAAGTGAAACTTTGAAGAATAGGCACATTTATTTTTTAACGGTGGTTACTTTTAACACAAGATAAGCATATTTGTAGAAACTTTTAGTACGTCTCCCACATCTCCAATACAGTTCCAGCATTTGTAACAAACCAGACTGCAGGAAATGATTTTAATTATGCATTAAGAGCACAGACAGTTTGAAAAATAGCTTACGGGTCTGAAAAATGACGCTAACGTGGAAGTGACTTATGCTAGACTTTTTTTAATGTCCAGGAGGGATTAAAATGACGGCTGGTTGAATAGAAGACCATAAGAAGACAACCCTTGTCCACTTTATCTGTGACGTCACACAACACCGATTCCTTTCCAGCGGTAATAATCTTAGCTTAGCATAGCTTCGATTGTAACTGTGAGGAAACAGCTAGCTTAGCTGAATCCAAAGGTTAAAACAGATCTACAAGCACCTTTAAATTCATTTCTGGTGTGGCTTGATTAACGCAGACAAAACAAAAAGAAGTTCTTTTTTCCCCCTTTTTTATTTACTGGGAGTCACATGCTGGAACTTTTCCTCAGCTGATGACAAAGACTTCCTGGAAACCCCACTAATTTGCCTGTCAACCTTGTGACTATGACAACAGTAAAAGTACTAGTTGCTGTTTGTACACTTTGTGTACACTTTGGCCAGGCTAGCTGTTTTCCCCCTGCTCCTAATTCTTAGGCTAAAATGAGCTAATGAGCTACTGGCTGTAGCTCTTTAGCTTCAAAGCCTACATACAGTACAAGCATGAGATTTTTCCAACATGCCGAACAATTCCAATAAATCTCTGAAACTCAAACATCTAAAAGATCCAAAAGACAAACAAAACAAAAAAGCCCTGAAATGGCCAGATGCCAGAAAATTGTCACCGACTGTCATATTGTCATAGACCTGATGTAAGACCCTCATGTGTTTACATGCTGCTCTAAGTTTTTTTTAACCTGGTAGTGGTAGTTTGACCGTGAGAGATGCCTGTGGCAGTAGGGCAGTAGAGCAGGAAGAAAAAGATATCAAATGAATCCTTATTCTGGCTCTGTATATGTGTATATGCATAGCCTACAGCTACAATATGCATGTACATATAACACCGTGGGAATGCCTGGGAAGCGTAACAAAGGTATTACCCCTTCTCCGAATAACGCCTACACTTCCCCGAAGTAAATATGCATTTGCGCATTCAGCACGAAACTAAGTCAAGAAAGGGGAGGATCTCATAGTTTTTCACCTCACTTTGAAAGTTTCAGTCAATACACTGAGTCTCAGATGTCTTCTGTCAACTTTTTCAGAAGTTATAGCAGAAGAAAGAGAAGGAAACGCAAAATCTTATGACCGCACACACCACTGAAACAGGCATGGAAACCTGTTTGAACCATTTATCAATTTGTTATGGGAAACACACACGGTCAGTGCTTTTCTTCGGCCATGCAGACTGAGTGAGATCACTGGAAAAGAACAAACGTCACGCACATGAAGTAATCTAACCCTCATGATTTTATTAAAGCGCATTATAAATAATATATGATATGTTATCTATGCAGTTATGCACTAACAACTAATTATGTTGCATCAGTGTGGTGAAGTCCCTTTGACAGAGAAACATCCTGACTCATATCATTGAACCCTACCAACCCATTGTCAAAATTAACCCATGGAAAACAGCAATGTGTGAACTTGTCATAGTAAAATACTCCTTTTTTACATCAAGCCACACATTATGATAACACAAGGTGGGTGTAGTTTGTGTAAACTTTGGGTGTAGAACTGCTGTGTCAGTACGCCCACACAAAAAAATGATCTTGTTTAGGTTGTCCACTGAGTGATTACTGTAAAAATGGAGTGATAGCTCCCTTCTGAAACAGGAGGGAAGTTGTCATGAATGACAGGTACACATCTGGGAAGCTGAAGCTATTTTTAGACAGCTAAACCGAATACAACCAACTAACGCAAGCAACATTGTAAAAAAACAAAAAAAACAAAAACCTTTCTGCTTATCTTATATTCAGTTTACCTTTATCTTACACTTCAGAGACTTGCACTCTGACACATTTGGGGAGAGAAAAAAAAACATCTCGTTTCCTGCCACAAGTAAGATTAGAAGCCTTAAGGTAGCAGGCAGGAGGAAACATGTAGCCTTCAGGTTACAAACTATAAATAATCTGGTAACATCCATCTTTGAACAGCCATGTTACATTCTTAATTGTGATGTTGTACGCCGACTCCCTGAGTTGTCACTCAGTCAGAAATGGCTGAGAACCTCAGGCAAGGAAAATAGCTGGAAACATGCAAAATTAAAATAATAAATTAATTAATTAATAAGGCTAGATGCATGTATGGATCCTTGTAATTAACACAGTTTTTTGTTTTTGTTTAATTTCATTTTGGGGCTTGTCATTGGCACGCCATTGTATTTAGGCTAAAGAGAGCATTTAACTTATTTTTATACCACTGCACAGTGGTTAGCAATGATGGCTCACAGCAAGAAAGTTCTGGGTTCAAACCCCAACCAGGGCCGTTCTGTGTGGAGCTTTCATGTTCTCCCTGTGCCTGTGTGGCTTTCTTCTGGGTACTCTGGCTTCTTCCCGCACCCCAAAGACATGCATGTTAGGTTAGCTGTTTATTTGAAATCGGTCATGGTTGAAAGCAGTCTAGAATAAAGCACTGTACGAATGTAGTCAGACACTTTAAACAGGCTGGCGTGTGTTTAAAGTGTAGACAAGTGTAGGCTTGTAGTCTGAAGTTCCTTCAGTACTCATTAAGTAGTCACTAAGACTACAAAAATAAAATGCAAGTAGGTAATAAATCATCTGCTAGCTTACAGCCTAATGGCTCATGTGGTAACTGAAGGTTAGCGTTAACTTACCTACCAGCTTTTAAGGCATTAAAATGATTTATTTATTATAATAAAATAGCACAATCCTAATAAAACATGCTTAAACATCCTGTATTCTTCACCAAGCAGAAGGCATTCATAACTGAATGCATCAAGTGGCAACCTCTGGGGCTGAAAAATGAAACACGGAAGTCGGATAAATGACATGTCCTTTAATGGCCATTTGAGCCTGGCTCCTAAAGTGAGTCAACCTCCATACACTCACAGAAAGATTATTTTGGGGCATTATGGAGAGTTTACACCTTTACAACAATAGTATGCGGCTATTTTTTTTTTATATTGTGAGGATATGTGTGATTTTTTTTTAAGTAAACAACCTTGCAACCTTTCTGGCAAAGGCGAGTAACTTAGCACTCTACTGTGTTATCCAAATATGATAACTTCTGGCTTCAAAAAACTAACATGACACCTCCTTTATAAGCTCCTTAGACCAGTGTTTCCCAACCACTGTGCCGCGGCACATAGGTGCGCCCTGAGAAATGATCAGGTGTGCCGTGGAAGATTATCTGGTTCCACCTGATTAGTACTCTAAGGGACCGGCGTGAGTAACGGGCAGAACAATTACAATCTCTACCACTAGAGGGCAGTACAACTTCCTGCTCTAATTAAATGGGTTGCCAACTGCCAGAAAAACAGAAGAAGGCGAAGAAGAAATTACATAATAGTCATTCTGTGAGACACGCACGTAATAGCAATAGATAAATATTTGAAAAGAAAAAGTAGTGACTCTGACCTGGGTCCTGGAGAAACTTCAGACCCAGATGAAGGCCCTAGCATGAGTAGTGGGCAGAAGAAAGCAAAAAAGGTATACTGGGGACAAACCGAGCCAATTCCCCTATACCTGGTGCGCAGGGAAAAATGATCAATATGCTTTTTGTGACATTTTTGTTTGGTGGTGCGCCGTGTGATTTTTCTAATGTCAAATATGTGCCGCGGCT